>VUQK01011803.1:0-10139 GCA_015106715.1 Bujurquina vittata
GATACCTTTGATCACGCTAATCAGAGAAGATCAGGAACGATTCTGACAGACTCAGGGTGGGACCCACACACACACACACCCTGTGAGCTGTGAAGCCCATGATGAAGGGAGAGGATGTTAAGAGGAGGGTGCGAGCAGCTCTCATGCTGGTAACACCTTATTTAAAAGAAAAGAAGAAGAAAAAAAAGGGTACTAATATGCACACTGCTAGGTTTCAGAGCGGTGCGGTAGAGCGTACAGTATTTGCAATGATTATTTACACATGCAAAGAATGATAGAGTGCTGGCAAGACTGTTCAGTAAATGTTTTTGTCATAGCTTCAGTAATGTGTCTTTACAATCCTGATGTCCGGGCAGCTGTCGAGCCAAGACTGGCAGCCTGCCCTGAGAAACCAGAGACGCCGCATCAACCAAACCAGCAGGGAAATGTGTCCTACACCACACAACATTCCTCCTATCGCAAACACACTCTGCACACAAACCCTTGGGCTATACAGTTTTTGTATTCACGGGGATGAATGACATCAACTAGATGATATGATTAACGCAAACATTTGGGATTCCTCTGCAGACCACCAGTTCCACAACTATGAGCCTGTTAGCTGTCACTCAGCTCCAGGCATATTACAGTTTAGCTTACAAATTCATCCGCTTCCATTGTTAATGTCAAGGGATTCACCTAGGCAGTCAGCATCCCAAAAGTCTCAGGTTTCTGAGCAATCCACACCCACCAACTGCCCCCAAAGCTGAGGGATTCCTTTCTTGTTCCTGCTACACATTAAAAGTGGGAATAAGACAAAAAATGAGAGCACACATTGGTAAAAAGCAGAAGAGGGGGGAGAGGGAATGAGAGAGCGGTTTCTTTTGGCTTTTTTTTTACTAATGTACTTCAGTTCTCTCCAGCTGGCCTGATTGTGTAAACACAGCAGAATCAAATGCGCTCGAGTTTGGTGCATCACACCCCAAAACAGGTGCGTTTACTCCCTCAATCCCCATCTTTCTCTCTCCCACCCACTCGCTCTAAATGTTGACCCTTTACACTCCAGGTGGCAGGTGCTCATGTATTAGTGCAGTCCTAGAGAGAGCAAAACACAGAGCCACATCTCATACACATGAAGACTGGGACCTTTTCCAATGGCCATAATTCATATAGAAAAGAAATGCATAAACAGGGCGAGCAGAGAAGGAAGTGAAAAAACTGAAGGGTTTTTTCTTTAGTCTGTAATACCAGCTTTTTTTTCTCTACAGTGCTATTACAGATATTTGTATCATGATACAAATACAGTTGGGTTGCTGATAACTAAAGAGCGCAGTCACAGATATGATGCATACCAAGATGAAACCGATCCGACTTTCAATCAACTATTTATATATGAGCTTTTTGGAATGAACAAAGTTACTCAAAGCAACAGGCACAGTAGCTGAATTATTAATCCATTAATAAATGCATGCAAAACAAGGGCTCTGTGCGTGTTCGTTTCTAAATATCTGAACACTTTGTTTTGCACAGTTTATACCTGCAGCCGCATGGACGAGCACGCTCTGGTTGGGTCGAAGGTTGCCAAAGTCAAACAGCATCATGTAGGCGGTGATGTAGTTGACAGGCAGGGCTGCTGCCACCTCAAAACTCATCCCTTCGGGGATTAGGAAGGTGTGGTTTGCTGGCACCACTGCTACCTCCTGCCACAGCCCAAAGCGGTTCAGCACCATAACCTTATCACCAACCTGAAACAAAGAGCAAAGACAGACGAGGGCTGAAACAAACGGTAAAGCAAAGGGCTCCCAGTAGCAATAACTGAGTGCCTTAATTCACTAATTGTAACCCTGGGGGGGCTGCAGCTTGTTAGGGGGTACATGAAAAGCGGTTATAGCTTGTTTGATTACAATATAAGCACACACTGAGTTATTTAACTGTGTAACACCTGAACATTTTATGTTATGAACAAAT
Source organism: Bujurquina vittata (assembly GCA_015106715.1). Taxonomy (NCBI): domain Eukaryota; kingdom Metazoa; phylum Chordata; class Actinopteri; order Cichliformes; family Cichlidae; genus Bujurquina; species Bujurquina vittata. The sequence goes on from VUQK01011803.1 coordinate 1,948, forward strand.
ATTAAAAACAATTAATGAGTAATTATGGAAGCATAGGAACAAATGTAATTAATTAGCATTATAGATAATAGTTTTAATAGCAAATTAAAGGTTTGCTATTTTGAAATGGTTGCCTAAAAGTATTGGATAAATCACTGAAACGGCATCAATTTGGCCATTCTAATGTGCATTCCATACAAATGCCTGAAGCGTGCAGAATTAAAATGAGATCACATTTAAAATTCATTTAATTGAGCACATTTGCATTATTGACGAGTGGCGTCAATGCGGGGCTTTATGAGTTCATTCCACCTGACAAAAAACGATTGACACCAAAGTCCTAATGCACTGGAAGAGCGGTTTCGCCTCTAACATTTGAGAACCCCGTGGACCACACCACAGTGATGCCAAACCAGCCAAAGACCTGGTCCTTGGGTCAATACTGTATCTGCTGCACAATGACAGCATTATAGCGTTCTTTTATTAAGTCATCTCTAAATTATGAAATATGACTGATTGACTTTCTGAGATGAACACGATTCACTGCTGGAGCTCCTGGTCTGCTCATCTCCTGCCATCTGAATCTCATGGTCTTTGGTGCAGTGTGAATGATGCAAAATGTGAAGAAGAAATAGTGAGACTGAGGTCTACTGTGTATTTTAAAAAACAGCACACATGCAACCACCTCGGTCGCCAAACCTCAAACAGTTTGCTCTTAAATAGTGCAAGCAGAGAAGGAAAGTGATAAACCAGAGCAGAGTAAGAATAGTAACCAGAGCTGCGCTGACTTTATGAAGGCAGAAAAACAGTGATGCGGTAAAAGAATCAGGACAGTGCATCATGTAAGACCCAGGATCAGTGCCAGAACGTGAGCTCTGATCTTTGTTTCTAATGTAATGGGTTGCTGTAGTTAGCAGCTTGTATATAGAAAAGATTTTAAAAAACCAAGTTGCATCAGAAAGAACTAAAGTATCAAAAGTGTGATCACTTTAAGCAATAATGCTCTGGAACATAAATACTCACTGCTCATCCACATTCAGAGCCCTCTTTTTGGCTCATAATATGACACAATATATGAGAAGCATTTAATAATTTTTCACAATTTACTAGTCCAGAACCACTATGCAGACTGTTGCAATGTGCTGCATATCACAATCACCATCTTGTCCTTTTACTGCTCTCAAACTATCCTTATCAAAGCAGGACCCTCCAGTTCACAACTGTGTCCTTCCACAAGAATGAGCCATGATATAACCCCCCCCCAGTATTCTAACTAACCAATCAGGAGAACTCACTCAAGGGACACAGGAAACAGAGACAACTGTAGCATTATAACTCTTCCTGTTTTCTTCCTCCCCCTATCCACCCCTCCCATCTTGTTTCCACTCTCCCCACTTTTTCTCTTTCACTTCCTGACTCCTTTTCCTCTCACAACTACAGAATGTCTTCCTTCCCCTTCTCAAGTCCCCAGTCTCATCCTGTCTGTGTCTCTGACTTCTTTGACATCCCCTCTTTCATCACCCGTTCTTCATCCTCTGCTCTGTCTGTCTTAACCATCCTCTTTCTTCTTTCCCTTGTGAGGAGCGTCCCGTATCACCTCTTCCTCATCAGCGAGACAGGACAATGGGGCCCATCTTCTCCCCTGGCTTCTCTCCACCCATCAGAGTCCCTGCCAGATTCTTCCCCATGGCTGAGCATAAGACAAGCTCTCTCCTCCTGGGAACAAACCCTCTCCACCCAGGCTTCTCTAATGGTCTGGAGGGAGCCATGCGCCTCGCTGTCTATCCATTCCAATTAGAGAGATCTCCCTTTCTCTCTCTTTTCAAACCCTCATCTTTCTGTCTAAAGGCTGAATCATTTGGTATATTTCAAAGTATACTATACTCTTTTTTTTTAAAAGAAAACCAAGGGCTACTTCCTTTGGCTTCCTGTCAGCTCTCTCACATTTCCATTTCCTTGTCTTTTTTTACTGCCGGGATCTTCAAACTCATCAACCTCAGTGATTTAATTGGGGGTGCAGTGTGGTACAAATCGATACGCGGGGGAGTTCAGGCTTTTACAGCAAACAAACATGACTCACAAATGCAATTGCAGCTAGTCTTCCATGCCCATGTAAAGCATGTGAGTTACTGTCAGTCACACAGAAGCTGCGTAGGAACATTCAAGGCCAAATAAATCAGCCTTGTGACACTTCTGTTACAACATCTTCAGTGTGACAAACAGCCTCTTCTTGCATTTCCGTTCTCAGTCTTCATACTGCATCAGATGTAGTTGGGGTCAGGAGTGCAGGCACCCTGAACAAAGGCACTGTATATGAATGGACTTAATCAGCTGGTGATTCAATTTTGGGGTATGCAGGCCTCCAAGTCAGCTGCTTTGTGGTTTGGAGCTTTTGATGATGTAGGCAAAAAAAAATTATCAGGTTAAAAAAAAAAAGTCAAACAAAATTGCTAAGCCAGGTTGAGGCAAAAGATAAAAAGCTAACACCCACACAGCTGGTGTAGCTCCTGTGAATAGAGAATTAAACACACGGCTGTGGCATCTGTAGGCATTATAGTGTTTTAATGTGGATTTTGCATGGCGTAAAGGCCACGCCCAAAATACCTGATGGCCTACAAGCTGCTTTTTGCACTCAGTTGCTGCATCACTGATTATGCAAATCAAGCCAACAAAACACTTTGATATTTTAGCTATCGTCTTTTTGCAGCTGGATTAATAAAGTTTATATGTTCTGCTTCAGAAATTTCCAGAAGTAAAAGGAAAGCACATGTCGGAAGCTCAAGAGGAAAATAAAGAAGGAGAAAGATGTTCTTCAGAAAGTCAACAATGGTTACAAGGCCAGAAAAAGGGAGGGCAGCACGATAGAGCGATTTGCCGATAGTCCAGTGGTCAAAGGAAGAATTAAAAGATTATATGAAGGGAAAAAAGCTATAGATAAAGGCAGGGGAGGATTGATGGAGGAAATACCAGACTGACAATGTGGGCCAGGGAGGTAATTGAGAACATATGGGTGAGATCCTAACAAAACACACCAACGGAGAACATTTTTAAAGCAGGCCTAATGCAAAAAAGTGCTGATGTTTAGTGTCAGGGGAGCCTCGGTATGATTCCTAATATTTCTGCTTTCTTACTCAATGTTACACTTTTCCCCACATTTGCCTTCTGGGGCAATTTCAGGTAACTTAACTGTTCTAATACTTCACTCAACTTCCTGTCCTCTGCTGGGAAAAAGTTATTGATATACAATGGAGAATAAATAGATGACAATGAAGAAGCCAAGAGAGAGAAAAAAACCTCCTTATATTTAGGATTAGATATTGTTTGATACACATACTGATTTGAGTTTCAAAACATAGATTTTTCCATCTTTGAAGATAATATAAAAATGTTTAATATTATATTATCCAGACATTATAGCAAGTTATACTGGAATCTAGATTTAAACTGTTACTTTACAGTGAAACCTTAAAATGTTATAATAATGTTATATACTGCAGATTCTAACTAAAGTTTCTTATAACATCAGTGTTATTACAATCCTCTTACTTCTCGCACCACATGGGTATGCGAAGGCTGCCTTATTCAACATTAACAAACATCCTGAAGATTAATCCTGGCCAGATGTGCTGGGAGTGTTAGTCAGGGTCACCCATTGCTAGATAACAAGCTTCTTGGCCACACAGACACTGACAAACCATTCGCACACACCTGCACAACAAAGTCTAAAAACAAAACAACCTATTTAAAAGTTACAAGACTTTTAAATTCATGATTTGAAGTTGGAATCCCATTAGTCTTTGTGCTTGCCAAAGGGGGAAAAACAAGTAATAAAAGCACTTTATTCACAAATATTGGTATATTACTGTACACAAATATCTGTATTTTCATAGCAATTCCCACTAATGTATAATTAAATTAAACTAAAGCCTCTCATGCCTCTTTAATCACAGTATATCAAAATATTGGAAAGATGAAATAAAAATGAATCACACTCGACTTAATCACAGTTTATTTTACCTCATTTCATTAAGAAGCATTATATGTTCATTACTCCCTTTGTGTACAGGATATGGGAAGCAAACACTCAGACACTCCCACTATTGGATGTCTTTGTGTGCATATGTGTATCTGAGAGAGATACAGGGCAGACAAATAGTGCAGCGGTGGGTGATGAGCCTCCCAAAAATTCTGTGCCATTGGGGTCAGCACATTCCCTGTGAGTTAGCTGCCAAAGGATCGCACAGATCTCCATCCATTAGCAAGATTGGCTCTTAATTCTATAAGCTAAAGGCCGCAAGGAGATGTGGGAGTGTGCTGACAAGCTGTGTGTTTCTACATGAGTGTGTGTGTGGCTTGTGACCTTTAAATCAAATCAACATCCCTGACAACGTGGAAAGAAGCAATAAAATATTCTCGAAACACTGGGGTCTTAACTTTCTATGATGTCTGGCTGCTGTTAGCTCACCCATCACCAATCATTTCATTAACCATATTACTGTTACCCTGTAAGAGATTAACCATCCATTTAGAGATCCACACCTTGCAGACATATGTGCCACTCCCTATCAGATGCACTGATTCTGCACTTGCATCACATGGTGTTATCCACAGATATTAAGTGGACGATGTGAGAAAATCTGGTACTAGTACAACAAGCAGCGTGAGTCATCATTGCTACTGTGTAACGTTTAGGTTTAGTAGTTTAACAGCCTTTAAAAGGCGTTACCGTGGTGATGCCATGCTGCTAGGAGACAAGACATATATTCATTTGGCTCATCATACAATGCAAGACAGACAGCACTAATCCTCCTTTGCAATCAACGCATCGCTCTTTGTGGTTGGACATGGGGGGGGGAGGTCAATATTCTGACTGTTTAATTGACTTAATTGTCTGAGAGCGCACTGGTTTGAACTTTTCATAGTGAAATAGTGGTTAAAAGATATTGTCTGAACCCGAGGCAGATGATGCGCTATCTGTTGTGCGTCTGATTCAGTTCCTCACACCATGCTGTCTGTTGCGTCGCGCCTCGCCCTTTCCATTCGTTTGTGCGCCATCGTCGCTCCCGGTAACAAAAGGCGTCGGTGACTCTGGTCGCCGCCACCGGTGTCAAGTCATATTATTTACTACGACAGCTTTCCATAGTTTCCAATATAAAGCACCTATTAATTAGACAAACGTTTTGCACATAGAGCTTTTTTTATATACCCATTACCCATTCTTATAATTTATTGTTCGTTATACGTGCTAGTTTTTCCATGGCTTATTGTTCCCTTCTTTTTCTTAATGAAATGTGGTAATAAACGCACGTACGCGTCAATAGCTTTAATTTTGAAGGCAGGGCACACTCGTTTCCGGTCTCATCCTGGGTCTCCCTAGCTAACTTGACGCAAGGCGCCACACCGTGGCGCACATCAAAGCGCACAACAGCATAGGTGCAGCAAGGATGGCAGACATCCCACGGATTGCATATGTTTATATAGATTTAGACTTTCAACATGAGTGTTTTGTGTGAACAGAGAATCCAGCTCACACTCAGCAACTAGTTTGCACTTTAAGTTGCTCAATCTAAGTGCGCACGGGTAGCGCAATTTGAAAACCGGGGAGACAAGAGGGGCGACGCCTCTGCTGGCCGCATTGTACTCAACTTGCTTCATTTATACACTTTTGGCTTCTTCTATTGACATTAAAAAAAATAAACACGCACACTGAATGGCTTCATTGCTTTTCACGTTAAGACAACAAGTGCTGTCTCTGCACAGAAGTGCATGGGATGGATGTAAAACCGCAGTAGCTCAATATTAAACCAAAGACAGATTTATAATATTAATGTGTTATGTATAAAATGTCTGCGCTCGACCACTAACGTTGAATTCATTTAACCATGAAAATCCTGCCATCACTTTTGCCAGAGAAGCGAGAAAAGCCTGACACGCCCATACCCAGATATAGCTGTTCAGCCATGCACTGAATGAAATAGACATCATCAAAACACTAACGCAAACAACCAAATGGATTTTTATGTAACAAAACGGAAACAAACAGTCATTTGTGCTTACTTTTCTGTCTGTTACTTCCTCCCCAACAGCCTCCACCACCCCGGAGCACTCCATTCCCGGGGTGACCGGCGGGGACGGCAGTCGGTCGTACAGCCCCTGTCTGGCCATCAAGTCGGCGAAGTTCAGCCCGCATGCCTTGACCCGAACCAGCACCTCACCAGCCTTGAGTGTCGGCTTGCCTTTCTTCACCTGCAGCTTAACTTTATCATAGCCCCCGTATCCGGTGAGCACCAGAGCGCGGTAGGTGAAGGTCTCTTCTTCGGGGACCTTCTCGGTGGTCGCCGCCGCCGGGGTGGCCGCTGCCTCTGCGGCGCCGGCGGGTGCGGACTCCGTCTTGGGTGGCTCGGATTTTGGCTCCTCAGTAGGTTTGGTCTCCTGCTTTTGGTCCACGGCGTTTTGCTGCTGAGCAGGTGCGTCTTCTCCAGACATTGTGCAGACAGTGGTGAGCCTAGAAAATCACTTGGAGGCTTTTTACTTCTTGTGCTTTTGGCGCCGTGGACGGGCTTGCTGTTTTCTGATAGATGCCTGACTTGCAAGTAAAAGAAAATGTGAGAAACAGCTTCTTTTTCAGCAGTCTTGCATGGAGACGCGAACCCGTGCAAAGTAGGCTGATCAGTGGCCAGCGGTTGTCAACGCCGCGCTCTGACATAGAGTGTGAGTGGGACGAGACGGAGGGAGTGTGGAAAACGCGGAGTGCTGATGAAGCTCGGGGATTGGCTTGTGTGGCTAGGTGGATTTGGCTGTCTGGGCTGGACTGTAGAACAAGTCTATGTTGTATCATCAGGGAGATGATTTGCAAAAATGTCAGTTAAGATTGAAAGGAAAAGTAAATGAATCTTTGGAAAAACGTCCAAGTCTGCTGCTTCTGCAAACCCTCTTAAGAATATTAAGGTGCTGTTTTTAAAGCTGGTTGAAAAAGCTACAGGTAGAGATTAATCCAAGATTAAGAATCCCCTGCGAGACAAAAATATCATTCTAGGCTCTTTCGCTTTGGGACTGAATTATGCAAACTTATTTATTTAATATTTCTTTTAGCAGGAATTTGCTGGCTGTTTACTGCTCCGTGTGTAACAGTGAGGTTTGTGGAACACCAGCAGCTATACAGGAAATGTCTGTTTATGCTGCCTATTCTGCAAAAGGATTTGCAGGAACTTTGGGCCTGCTTACTGCTCATTGTTGTAACTTCCCTGCACAGACAGCCCAGAAAAAATATGAGCTCGTGTTGAGGTCACACCAGTGTTTGATGAAACGATATAACCTGCTTTGTATTATTTTTCCTCAGCAAGGAGGATCCAAAGCCACGGGGCAGGATGACTTTTCCAAAAGTGGAACACTGGCACTCATAATATCTTTCATAGCAACTTTATTGTGAATATTATTCACTGCACCTCGCACGTTTCTAGGAGCCCTTTGTGAAAGAAACACATACAGTAAGCAGTGCACATACAGCTTATATTTTGTCACAATCATAAACAAAAGGATATTTCCATTCACCACCTCAGTGTATTTGGAGATGAGGGCCTAGCCCAGTGCTCAGAGAGCCGTGACCACAAGAGGAGTGGTGAGACACCTTGTGGCTGTAAAGTGGCACTCAGCACAAAACACCACAATGTTCCCATCTCTATCCCACAGGACGTAATGATGTAGGAATCAGGCGTTACTGATCTGCCGCTTTGAAACATTACCTTGAAACATTCCTCACAATAACTCTTAACAGGGTCAGTATACACCAGCAGGGCACAGTCAGGAAAGTGAGCGCCCCTTCCAGCAGTTAAAGGGGCTTTGAAAAACATGCCCACTGCAGAAAAGCTTGGAATTAAAGGAAAGCGGGGACAAAGTTGCACTGGACACCTGGTGTAGTTTGGAGGCTTCCTCTATTGTCTAAGTAGGTTACTGAGCGCATTATGTTGCTCAGTGGTGTAATTCAGCCTGAATAAAGTACCGTGTCACCACACTGCCAAATAATAGACCGAGTCTGCAGGGAGTCTGGCTGGTCTCCGAGGATGTGTGTGCGTTTCTGAACCACAAGCACACACATGTTTTCATTTCTATTAAAACTGAGCAAATTGTTAGACTAACAACAAATCTATCGCTGACCCCCCCCCCCCCCCCCCCCCCCCAAAAAATATCTTGTACTCATGAGAAAAAAAAATAGC
>VUQK01011804.1:17095-38009 GCA_015106715.1 Bujurquina vittata
CAGCCCAGTACCGGGACACATTTTATAGATATTCTTTTTCTTTTTCTGCAGCAAACAACTGATCCTAATTACCCAGAAACCCTCCTGATAGCGATCAACAAACATGGAGTCAGTCTGATTGATCCCAAGTCTAAGGTGGGCCACATTTATCTCTGAGATTTAAATGGCCTGGTACTTATACAGTGCTCTTCTTCTCTATTTGAGCACTCAAAGCACTTTTTTTTCTATTCCTAAGCACTTTCAACCCAACAGTCACACACTCACACTTAGAGGGCTTCAGTATCCCACCCGAGGGTACTTGAGCATGTAGAGGAGCCGGTGACTTGCAGGCGACCCGCTCTGCTTCTTGAGCATTTAGTTTTAAAACAAGAATTATCCCTCTGTATGCAAGGTTTTTACTTACTTAATTTGAACGTTCTGGATCTGTGCATCTCATATTAACGTTTCACGTAGGACATCCTGATCACTCACCCCTTCACCAAGATCTCCAACTGGAGCAGCGGGAACACGTATTTCCACATCACCATCGGCAACCTGGTGCGAGGCAGCAAGCTGCTGTGTGAAACCTCCCTGGTGAGCCGCTTCGTTTTATATCATCAAACATTTCCGAGTAAAGCTAGTTTGAATGTAATTATATAGAGTCGGTCTTAAAAAGCGTCTAACTATTCACATCGGTCCCTCCAACAAGACGACGCTCCGCAGGAAGCAAAATCTTTGGATTCACATTTCAGTCACTAATTTATTTTATGTGCAATCAAGTAGTTTTGGATGATTTTGCATGGTTACCTGTTCAAACCCGTTTACAGGTGAGATATCGGGGATGAAGTGCAGTATATTCCCTTAAAGTAACAATTTTAATGTCACAGGGAAACTGCTGACAAAATCAAATCAGTGAGCTCATCTGGATAAAACACGTTCTTATACAGTGAAAAGTGCATTAGAAAAACAAAAGTGCCACACATCTCACAAAGCAATCGATGTATTCTCATCCATCAGGGCTACAAAATGGACGACCTCCTGACCTCTTACATCAGCCAGATGCTGACGACGATGACCAAACAGCGAACATCCCGGGGCAACAACAAGTGAGCAGAAGGCTGGAAATGTGGCCATTGATCACATTTGATCGATACCGAACACACATGCACGCACAAACTGTAAAAACCCGTAAACGAGCTGATGGCTGGCCGTAACGCTGTAATGTCCACACACTATAAGATCAGCTCTGTCTTAAAACTCACCTGCTGCCTTTAAATGACTTTTTCCTACAGCTGGACTTTGTGTAATTAGATGAGAAGTGAAGTTTATTCTCTGTGCTGTAAAGTCTGATATTCAGCTTTCAGTTAAATCACTTTCCACACTTGCTGAGACTGAACTGAGCATCAGAAATGTTACAACAACATCTGCACTGAGACAGCTGGGCCTGTATTTATGAAGTGTTGCTAAGTAGGAAATTGATCCCAAATAGGCTAAAAGTAATGAATTTGCAGGCAGAGGACAAAATGATTACAAATGTGGGAATTACTCTTATAGGTCTACAACTGTGCTCTTAGTTAACGGTCTTAAAGCTCTCTTAGGGGCACAAAGTGGTTCCACTCCCCAAAATACTAAATTAAATTTTACCTTTTGACCAATAATGAAACGCTAAAATTGATGAAAATGCATTTTATCACAATTTCAGTGAGCACGGCATTACTTTTGATATTATACATTTTCATATGTGGCATAACTAAAGTAGTTCTCTAGATAGGTATTTGAAAATGGCTCCACAGAAAACACTGCTCACAAAAGGTTTGAAAATGCCACATCACAAAAAGAATTTTTAATAACAGTCAGGTCCAAATGAGCAACCTGGTCACTTTTTTCCCATGAAAGTTGCCGCAGTAGTCTGGCTGAATCGGTTTCGGTACATTTATGTATCATTTTCAACACAGCGCGCGCGTCGCATTGGATTGGATCTGACAAATCATCCGTTGATGAAGAGGATATATATTTTCTCTGTCGCTGACCCAGAGTAGAGCTATCTCTGAGCACACGTACACGGACGCTCATAAGTGTTGCTTTTGTGTACATCACTGTTGAAATGAACACTCACTGGCAGGTCTCGGTGCAGGAGGCAAAGTGACGTAGCAGAGATGATCGGTCACAAAACACGGGGTACAGCTGCTTGTTCCGCTCATCAGATAATGTGGATTCATTATTTTTTCCTGCAGTCAATTTGAACTAATAAAAAAAAAAAGTTATATTTACACAACTCACAAGTTTATAGACTTAATTTAAATCAATGATGACTACTTGAACCTGGAAACTGACCTGACCTGATACTGTCAAAATGCTACAACTTTATTTTGAATTAATGGCTCAAGTCCTGCTTTTATTGTAGCCAAATCTTTATAATCCTGAGTGATTCTGTGATGTCTGGTAAAAATGGTCCCTGATTTTAACCATGGCTATCTGAAGTAGCGAAAAAAGGAACCGAAAACAGCTTGAAAGTCCCATTAACGCATCCTCTGGTTCTTTTTCTTTATTTAACTTGTAGGTAGTGTTCTTATTTATGCTCAGAGTTGTTCCAAGGTTATTAAACCAAAATTAAAATTAAACCAAAATTGAGATATTTTTTAAAAAGTTTAAGTTGTTTTTTTCCTTTTGATTTGATTGATTTTTGTTACATTTTGCCAATTTATGCTGTCAAACTCAGACCCGAGGAAGAATCTGCAAACCCGTGAAAATGATCTGGATTTAACAGTAGCTTTGTTGCGGAGGAAATGCGAGCAATGATGTTTTTACTTCGTCGTTAGCCGCCCCATTTGTGTGCCACAAAGTTCAAACATCAGCTTTGTTTCCAGTAGTTTTGTTTTCAGAGCATCTGTCTGTGTGTGTGTGTGTGTGTACTGTAGATGAATGATTTTATTCTTGGCTCTTTTTTAAATGTGTGAATTAGCGTTAATTTGTAAATCATGGTGGTTTTTTCTGGACAATGTTTATGAAGCAGAAATTGTGTCATCCATGTGACCACATATCGTATTCTGTAGCAGCGAATAAATAACATTTTCCAGAGAGTCCTGTGAGGTTGGCGTCTTTTAAAAAGATTTTAGAAGCCAGAGGACTTTTGCGCACGATCAAAGACATGCAAGTACCCGCATTAAATATATTTTAATTCTGATAGTTGTTATACCCTTACAATCATGTACATAAATACCACACTTTAATCAAAACTAATCTCTTTATCATATAAATGTCGGTACTCAAGCAGCTTATAAAAAGGTACAAATACATGAAATTAATTGTAATTTTCACTTTTAAATATACACCTATAAATCAGTAACTAAACAGAAGTGTGAAAACCAGGAAAATATAAACAGTTGTTCCATCATTCATATTTTAAGAGAAATTGGTCACAAGTGTGTGTGATGACATGCAAGCATAAACTAAGACGTCCAAATGTGTACAAGGATTTGTGTTGCACAGAACGCAAACCTGATCAAATTTGTGATGTTTAACTTAAAATATTGTGCTTAAATAACTATTTAAACACAGTAAAAACAGTCTTACATGTGTTCACGTTGGTTTGTCTGAAATGGAGCACACATTTGTAAGTACTCAAATTATAGAACGCTTTTGTAAAGCTTAATTTATGCCATGCACATTAGTGACACTTTGGAGACTTAATTTCTCCCCATATTTTAAGACTACATTTTATTCTGTGTCCTCCTTTAAATGAATAAATTGCTTATTGCTTTACATAAATTACTTAAATGTTTAATTTTGTAGAATATGGCCCTATTTGGCTCATTTCCAGCTCCATATTTTTAATACTGGATTATATCAAAGTAGCTTTGTATGATTCACAGTTTATAATAATCATTATTAATATTTATTTAACAGCAGCTCTTAAAGCTGTTTTAGTCCCTCCCTCTTTAAGCCAACTGTCTTCTGATTGGCTGCCCATCAAAAACAAAGTTTGGACAGCAGGTGGGTGGAGCTTCTGTGCTCACAGACAGAGCCTAATGCCTGACTTATAGCTCACACACAAAAAAATACATTTTAAAAAAACACATAAAAGTGGCAGAAGCAACATCCATACATTACGGATATCTGCTCGTAATGACATCACACAGAGCCAAGAGTCGAAAAATCCGAGTGTTTAAGTCTGAAGTCTGATCTTTTGGCTCACATTACTTGCAAATGTTTAATATGAGCATCTACCACTGCAACAGTATCCATGACTGAACCTATACAGACAGATGCATGAGAGTAAAAATGAAGAAAAACATACGAGTATTTAAAACAGTGAAGAAATGTTTCAGCTGCTTCAATCCATTAAGACAAAGATGAAGTCTTTACAGGCGGTGTGTGACTTGGCTTTGACGGCTCCGTGGACGTTAGTGCTCCGTTACGGGTGCCAGGCTGGGCGTCTTCTCTGATGGCAAGTTACCGCTGGACACCGACCAGATATCACTCATCTCTGAGAGAGGAGGCCACAGTCAAATGTGTGGCCGCCACTGGATTTTATTTAGAAATGTGTGCATTAATTAAAACTAGACAAAAGCTTCTCCATATAAAATCAGTCCAGAGATTTGGGCTTTAGGATTGTGGACTTGGAATGGGTGTAAAATTGATTTGGCTGCAGTTTTTTTAAACAGCCTTTAACTGTGTTTTTTTCAGCCCTAAAAAATATGTATGTGGATCTCCTGTACTTATGTTAAGAAAGCTTAAAAAAAATAAAAAATCCTGGAAATAAAATAACGTGAATGTGATTAGAACCTGGCCCTCTGTTCTTTGAGGACCTTCAACTTGGAAATTTTTCTTGGTATGACGGTAAAATTTTGTATGGCTTTATTAAATATAGCAAAAGTTATGTGATGTTAGACGTGTTTCTTTTGCACTGGATACGTACAGAGGACAAGTCCATTTAACCACAGTATGCGGTAATGAGGTGATTTTAATTTAGCCTACAGATGAAAGTGTGTGTGTGTGTGTGTGTAAGATATCTAGACCTTAATAAACTGCTAAAAATCTGCTGCATATTTCATATTTTACCTGTTTTGAATTTGCTGTAAGTGCTGCTTTCTGGCTTGATTCTGCTGCCGGAGCAGGCCAGTTCTCTCTCTCTCCATCTGAAACCAGAGAGTGAAACATCACGACTACATCAGAATACAGGAGGGATGAACTGTGTGTGTGTGTGTGAGAGTGTGTGAGTGTGAAGGAGAAAGAGAAAGAGATTCACCTGTGAAAGAAGAAGATGAGGAGGATCAGCACAGAGGACATCAGATCAGTGAGAATCCACATCAGTTTATACGTGTCCGGACTCTGAGAAGCAGATTATTAGAGACCGTGAGGGAGCGAACAGGTGAAGATTATAGTTTGTTTTTCACAAATTAAACAGCAATAAAAGGGTAACAAATAAAACCAAAGTTCCTTTTATCCTTAACATGTTTCTTGTAACACTTTCATTCATTCACATATAATTTCCATTGTTTTTCATTATAACACATTTAACTAATTACTGTCTGTAGACTTTAAGAACACAAATATTAACATTTTGATTTGTCCATGCTCATATTTACTGTGACCAGCCCTTTCTAAACATTACTCAACAGATGTGCATGTGAGAATGCAAATGCCTTTACAAACGATCTGTAAGAGTGCTTACTGTAAATAGAAGATTCTAAGATTAAAGCTTGTAATACCAATTTCTACCACAAGATGCTGCAGCAAGTTGATGTAACCGCACACTTGTACTAATCAGCCAGTCACATGGCAGTGACTAAATGCATTTAGGCGTGTAGGCATGATCAAAACAGCCTGCTGAAGTTCAAACTGAGCATCAGAATGAGGAAAAAAAAAAAGGTTGATTTAAGTGACTCTGGTAGCAGACGGGCTGATTTGAGTGTTTCAGAAACTGCTGATCTACTGGGATTTTCCCACACAACCATCTCTTACAGAAACTGGTCCCAGAAAGAGGAACTATCCAGTGCGTGGCAGCGCTCTGGGAGAAAATGCCTCGTTGGTGTCAGACTGCGTCAAGCTGATAGGAAGGGAACAATAACTCAAACCACCACTAATTAGAACCAACTGCATCTCTGAAAACATGTTGAAGCAGACGGGCCACAGCAGCTGAAGACCACACCAAGTGCCACTCCTGTCAGCTAAAAACAATAACTATAATTGTCTCCTTAGTGCCAAGTGAGCATTGTTTAGACACCACAGCCTACCTGAGTTTTGCTGCTGACCATGTCCATCCCTTGATGACCACAGCTGCTCCCAGCAGGATAAACACACCAGGTCCAAATGCTCAAACCAACTCAAACTGGTTTCATGAACACACGTTCACTGAACTCACATGGCCTCCACAGTCACCAGATCATTCCAATAGAGGAACTTTGGGATGTAGGTGGAACGGTGGATTCGTGTGATGTATGTGCAGTCAATCAAATCACTGATTAAACCAAATTTAACTGGATGATTTGGTGGGCTGCTCCAGCAGCTTGGATCATAACAGGCAAATCCATATGCTACATAAAACTAGTCTGAACGCTAAAATGAGACCACTCCTCATCTAAGCTACCTCATAATCGACACCCTTACGCCCCACTGTTAACCATTTTACACTGTCACTAGGTAGTGTGCTTCAAAATAAAAGCTTCTGCAATAAGAGCTTTCAAATCTTTCTTTTGAGAGTCGCGTGCTTTTATTTCATGTGAGGGGCTACAGGTGGATGTCAGAAATGAAGCGCGTTGCTTGCACTCACCATGATAAACAGAGGGGAGCTGATGGTGCTGAGCAGCTGGGGGGCATTGGTAGTCACTGAGTGGACTCCAGCACACCAGGCTAGGGAGTAGAGCCATGGCTGGCTGATCACATACAGGTTGGTGGTGATGTTGACTGCAGCGTACCTCCTGCACACAGGAGAGGAGGAAGTCGTAACTATTACTAAACACAAGGGGGAGACCGGTACAGACGCCTGCACTCAGTGTGACCTGATGAGCTCCATGGACATAGAGCTATAGTCCAGGTTGAGTTTGACGATGCGGTTATTCCGGAGCTCCTCTAGAGGGAGCAGACTGCCTGAAGTCTGCTGGAGCTCAGGATCGAGTTCCTGGACCAAAGCTCGGAGGTCTGATGGCAGCCAAAGCACCTGGAGAGCACACACGTGCACACATGGTGTTATGCACTACTCGCTCAAAGTAACTGCACTCAAGTAAACTGCCTTCAAAAATATTAAATTACAAGGTTTCACACTGGAGCCATGTGTTAAGAGTACAGATCAAGGTTGAACTCTCACCTGTGAGGACTGAATGGATGACTCGTTCTGGATGACCTCGAGTGTGCGCTGGATCCAGCTGTCTCTGTAGGGGTGACCTCTGGGCGGACGGTAGAGGTCAAAGATCACTAGTTTGTCTGTCTGAGCTGCCAGCTGGAGGAAGGTCTGCAGGCTGCAGACGGACTGGTTTCCAGCCCGCTGTCGGTCGTCTCCTCCCAGAGAGCCGGCCGTGCCGAACGGATTGTGCTGCATGGGATGAGCAATAACCAATCAATACACTGATATGACAGGTCATATGCCCTTCATTGGCCAGCTAATTTTTGTGTTTGTGGCGATAAATGAGTGGCAACAAATGAACTTATCTGCGCACACATCAGAAGTGTGTTGATCTGTGTCCCATTTAACAACCAAACATACTCAACTCTATCTTGTAGTCAAATATAGTAAACAAGTTCTCATTTTCACAATTTTCTTGTATCCATCCATCCTTACACTGGTCCAGGTCAGGAGGGCGGCAGTCCAGCAGTTTTCTTTTTTTTCTTTTTTTTTGAGCATCTTCTCAGATTTGTGGTACTTTTTACATTTTTATTTGATGGCAAGACAGACAAAGAAAAGTAAAGCATATTATGAGACTCATATTTGGTATAAAAACAAATTCAGTTTGAGAGTCCTCTCCTGTTCAAAATGGCTAAAAAAAAAAAGAAAAAAGCACTGTGTGATGCTGGATGGTCTTTGAGGCAAATGGGGCAAGTGTTCTCTCAGTGTGGTCATTTTAAGATTTTAAGACCACTGTTGATCTTCAGGCAGAATTAAATGCTTCTAGATCGGAGGCTGAGAAGATCTCCTGAGTGACCTCAAGCAGACGACTGAATTATGTTTGTTGGTTATTATGTGTGAATAACGACTATTGAATTGTTTCAAGTTGTTATTTAATAAATAATATAATTTTCAGTTTTAAAACAAGTTTTTTTACAGATTTTTAAAATGTTAGTTTTTTTTAATGACAGGTGTTACTCTGGAATTCCCAATCCTAGTAGAAGATAGGAATCCTGAGGATCTCAGAGACTCACAGACAGGAACCAGTTCCCGGCGTTCAGCCTCTCCAGCTCGTTCCAGGTGAACATGGCAGCCGGGGTATTGGTCCGATTTGGGAAAACCTCGTGGATGTTGGTGGTCCGTCGCAGAGTGAAGTCATGCATCAGGAAAGGCACCCCATCAAAACTAGAGATATGACAATGGTATCAAACTCTGAATGGGGCGGAGAGCTTATAGAAACAGGAAGTCAGTTTGTCTGCCACATGCTAGAAAACCTAATAGTGGTCACTGTGCAGAAATCATGCATTTAATATTACTGGAATATAAAGACTTTTCATTTTTTAATGTTGTAACTGGTAAATTACAGAATTTCATATTTTATAATATTGATCTG
The DNA here is from genome assembly GCA_015106715.1 of Bujurquina vittata. Taxonomy (NCBI): domain Eukaryota; kingdom Metazoa; phylum Chordata; class Actinopteri; order Cichliformes; family Cichlidae; genus Bujurquina; species Bujurquina vittata. The sequence continues at coordinate 25,789 of VUQK01011804.1, forward strand.
AATAGGTCAGATCAGATCTCAACGTGACTGCAAATCGCCACAAATAAGAGGGCATGAAGACGCAACACAGGAATCCACTAAAATGCCTCCGAGCTGAAAAGACGCCCACAAATGTTTGCTCACGCCGACACAGTCGGAGGACACACACACACACACTGTTTACTCTGCCGATTTGATTGTGGTTTCCAGCTTTGCAGCATATGATTTCTAAATACTGTGCTCATATTATCGCATCAGTGGCTGTCCTCTTATTTTTTAAGTGCAGAGATTGTCTTTTGAGCCTTGCCATTAAAGTATCAAGTTGTTCATATAATGAATGAAACAGGCCAAAACTTTTAGGTGTGAAATTTTGCTGGTGTGGATGTGATATTTTTCAATAATCAAAAATAAATTAACATATATCTTTATCCTTAAGAACACATATCTATGCCAAATAGTATAAAGTTGTCCTGTAAATAGATGCTAATACCTTTTTCTTTCATCATATCAATCCAGAAGATTCTTGTGAGAGCGCACTTCCAGAAGCATCATTGTTATGGCTCATTATGGTTCCCACAAAATATTCAATTCCAGTTTGTATCTGTGGTTTAAGAACATCTTCACAGGGTAACAGTCGTGAATAGTTTGAAATGTCACCTTTCTTACTTTGTTGGTCAGCAGGAACTTTCTAGGTAAAAACCATGACCATTGCCAGCTGATGTTGTCAATGGTGTTGTTCCAGAAGGGGATGCGGGGCGGAGAGGTGATCGAGTGTCTGATCACTTTGTTGGATGCCTTGCTGCTGGTGGGGGAGCCGTCAGTCAATACAAATGGTGCTAGAATCGAAGGATGGAGTGCCGCAGTCTGTACCGTTGGGAGCAGATGCTAAAGACTCACCGCGCCGTTTGGAATGGCATCAAAAACAATTGCATATTCTCTTGGAGACACAGGAAATTTATAAAAGGATATGAATTTGGAATATGATAATAATCCATCTGAATTTAGGAGTTGGCTAACTACATACATAATTTTATCAAACCATTTTTGAAGAAAAAGTCTTATTTTTGTATTTGATGTCATTGTTGTTCCAAATATTCTATTTATGTGGTGAGACATTATGCTGATACATGAGTGACCAGCTTAATAAAATGTTTATGAAAAAGATTTGTAGAGGGATTTGGGGGATGCATCTTAATAAAATTTTAAAAAAAAGGCAAGTTTTGAGATTATCTCACATTTTGGTCTCTTTGTATAGAAATTCACAGCTATTTAACAGTTTTTTTTAAATTGGTATGTCACATAAAGTGCCTTCCATGTGTGACTATTAAGTGCTTTTTAATCTCCTGTTCGTCCTTTAGAAAAAAGCATGGTATCATCTGCCAGATGACTGATCATAATAGTTTTATTCGCTACAGAAATTCCAGAGATTCCACTTGTTTTAATTTGGGTTGATAGAATATGCATTGCCACTATAAATACAGCAAGTATGGAGATGCAGGGGAATCTTGCCTAAAACCCCCTTTTGATGCTCAATCTATCGCTACAACCATTTGTGGGTTTTGTACACAGAGTTGCTGGCTGACCTCATGGTTACATCTGTCTCCAGACCGTCACTCCCAGCCTCCACCGCCCTCTCAAAGGACATCAGGGTGTTTTCTGGCGCGAGCTGCAGAGACAGGATCAGAGAACAGCAACTTTCAGCTGCAGTCAGCACATGCATAGATGCGTAGGACTTTCAGCTCTGAACAAGACAAACGGGAAGGATGTGAACTTCCCCTTGTGTTTTTGTGTCAAAACAACAAGGGGAAATTCACTGATGGCACTTTCAACTTCGTTGTTCTGGTAACAATGACAATAAAGATCTATTACTAAGTATATTTTAGATTACACTGATGCTGCGTCACATTCAGGCTTAAAACTCTACAAAAAGGCCAAAGAATTGTGCAACTGCATGAAAAGAAAAAAAGAAAAAAGAAAAACAACGTTACCCTTAGCAACAAGTAGTGGTTTGTTTATCAAATGAAAATCTGCTTGTCATTTCTTCATAATCATCTAAGACCAAACCTGTACTGTTCACTGGAGCACTAACTGACGGGGCTTTTCCTCACCATAGGGGCTCCTCTGTGGCCAATGAGAGCCGGTGCAGGGCCCAGGGTCCCCTCCTCCTTAATACAAGGAGAATACAACCCAAGGGGCACCAAGTAGAGGGAAACCAGGATGGTCAGGTACACAGCCAGGATCAGGCCTCGCCGTACTGAAACACAAACCCCCGAAATAAACACAAAAAGTAAGACACTAGAAGCAACTGAGGACTGACCTACTTTGCACTTCAGCTGAGAAGTACAGTGTTGTGAGGCTGATAAGTTGGAAAATCCCAGTAGATCAGCAGTTTGTGAAATACTCAGACCAGCCTAAAGTCACCTAAATCACCTTTCTTCCTCATTCTGATGCTCAGTGTGAACTTCAGCAGGTCATCTTAACTACGTACCTAAATGCACTGAGCTGCTACCAGCTCAACGAGGAGTTGAACAGATGTACCTAACAAAGTCGCAGGTATTTTATATTGTCCAGGGTTTGGCGTTTTATTGCATTGTCTTTTGAAAACAAACTATATTTTAATATTTTTTAACTCCAGCTGCAGACCATCTTTTTGTGTATCAGAACACACGACACGACACGTCGCACCTCACCTCTGCTTTTCATGCGAAAGAAATGCAACGCCACAGGCCAAGCCAGCGATGTCATTAGTAAGACTCCGCCCACATGTAAGAAAGGTGCTGTCACCTGGTCAGGAAGACACACACAAACACCAAAAAAACGTAAAAATCTAGTAAGATCTATCATCAGAAGTGGAAACCAGACAGAGAACAAAGGCTGATGGAGGAGAGGAAGAGCGTCACCTGGAAGGACAGCAGCAACGTCCTCCATTCTTTGCTCCACAGGTCAGACAAGACTGCTGTGGCTATTACGGAGACCATCAGGCTCACCAGGATCCCGACCTGCCAAAAAAAAAAAAAAAGTTACCTATTCGACTAATCGGTATCAAAATGTAGAAATATGAAAAAGGTTTAACATCTATAGAAAACATTTGAGATTTATTTGGTGACATCAACAAGAATCTATTAAAAAAGGGGGAATTAAACCTCCCAAAAAAAAGCTGAGAACAGAGAAGTGCCAGTTCAGCTTTAAGGGTGCTGTGCAATTAGGTCTTTTTCTATCCAGGTATGCTTTTACTGCACTAAGCAGTGTGTTTGGGATTATTGTCGTGCTGAAAAATGAAGCTGCTGCCAATATGGTGCTTTCCATATGGTATTGCATGGTGAATCAAACTATGATGGTACTTTTCTGCATTCAGAATTTCATCAATTAGTCCAGTTATTGTGTAATGTGGCATACCTCAGCCTTTTCTCCCTGCTTCCCTGCCTTGAGCATGGCTTCTTTACAGCCATCCTTCCACTGAGGCCATTCCTGATGAAGCTCCACTGAACAGTAGATGAATCAACTAAAGGGCATCTATCAGGTCCTGGATCAGGTCTTTCCTGGATTTTGTTTATTTCCCCATTTCTTAAGGACACAACTTTCTGATAAATGTTCTTCTGCTGTAAATAGATTTTTCCTCCAATGTTTAAGGACACACAGCACATTATGCTGAGATGTGCCGGGTTTGGGGCGAAAAGCTCTTGGGGAATCACCTTGTTGGTACAAAAATACTATTTTATGTCAAACAGTTATCGTTGGCATTATTCAAAATAAATTAAACTAAAGAAATTGAGACATTGTGTTTTTGCAACAGGCTGCTACTAGTAAAGTATTTAAAGATGTTATTTAAATGTGGTTCTTTGCCAAGTTGTCGTGTGTACACATGACATCTAAATTTATAGTCTGCAAGAAAACAAAAAATCCACACAAAAAAAAAAAAAATCTCCTGTGAGACAGTATTCAGTCAACATTGAGAAAAAAAAACAAAACTATGGGAGACATCAGTGTGACCTTGTGACTCCAGTGTAAATAAAGCTTCTGGCCCTCTGACAGCAAACACACAGCCAGCAGCTGCACAGAGAGAGAAAAGCACAGAGAAAAAAAATAAGCGGTTTTCACAGCACCGCACAAACAGACACATTTTGTGAGCTATATTTATTCACATGGCTTTAAAATCAACACAGTAATGCCCGTTTTGTACTCTTTTCCCCTCTTTGCATCAACTGTTTTTGGAGCTCAGGAAACAAAGGTCTTAAGATAACAGCATAACATGGTAGGCCCGCTTTCCCAGTGTAAAGGTCAGTACATAAATACCTCTTAAACAAAGGAATCTCTCAGGAAAGCATGAGAGAGGTGTTTGGCAATGTTTACGGCGCCCGCATTACGGTTTATATGAAAACCCAGCCTTTTACTGCCTTTCTTGGCCACTTTGTCCCGAGCTCCTTAAAAGTGTTTTTCGGCTGTATTCCTCAGATTCATCTGTGCAAATGCACTTGCAAAGAGCGAGTCTCATCTTTTTTTAAATCCACAAATACCTGCTTAAATTTTGCAGCTAAAATGCATCTCATCTGCATATAAAGATAAAGTGTTACAACAATTTGTAGTTATATGGTGTAACTATTCATCCAAGTACGTTCTACTCCACCACAGGATGAAATCCGTGGAGATCTGTACTAGAAAGAAGCCTTTATGTTTATGGTGGGGAGGAGGAGCTCCCCATTAACAGGAGAGGACCTTCAGCAGGACCAGAAACACAGGATGAAAGACAGGGTAAATCACAGAACTAGACTACCTTCACAGAGCTAACACACAGACTGGCTACCACAGTTAATTGGCCTGTGGCCAATTTAGAGTCACCAGTTAAACGGTGGCATACCCGGCGATCTGGGCGTACTGGAAAAATGTGCAAATTCCACACAGGAAGGATTAGTGAAGTACATAGAAGTGCAGGTAGGTGCATTTTCAAACAAAGGCAGACTCACTGGTTCCCATATTTTCACTCTTTATGACCAACAGCCTCCCAGCTTTTCCTCCGTATTTATGAGTAATAATATTGATCCTCTTACATAACTCTGCAGCAAAGCAAATGTGTCGAAATGTCAAACTGGGCCAGAAATGACTGAAAACACGAGTGTAAAACTGCTGCAGGGGTGCAGGTCAATCGATTTCCCATTAATCTACTTGTGGCGGCGGGTTACGTTTGTGGGAGAGGCGGGGGCAGGATGTTTGATGGTGTGGCACATCCAGTGTGTATTTGCTAATTATTCTCTCCCCCAATATAGTAGGTGTGGGGCCAGAGGATGAGATGAACAGAGAGAGTGAAGCAGCCCCAAAGCTGGGCAGTTGGCCCCCTGTGTGGTTGATAACAAAGAACTGTGTGTGCTACTAAAAGCTTCCCTCTCTGTGGTTACAGAGGAGCAACTACTATACTGCTAAACATCAAACCAGTCTTTCAGAATAAGGTCAAAATGCCAAAATAAAAAAGCTAAAACATTCTATCACGATTATGGATCACATCCCTGTAATCGAAGACATTCTCTTAAAAAGTTGTATGCAAACTGATTTCTGTGAAAATATATAGAATATGTAAGTGTTTACTGATGCTAAACGATTTGTTTTTCCCGATCTTGCAAAAAAAGTGCATCTTTTTATTTTTCTCCGAAATAGAAAACCTATGTTAGATGACGAGTCAGTGCAGCGTCTGTGTCTCACCGTGAGCACCGTGACGTAGGTGAAGAAGATCGCGGCAACGACCAGGAGTACCACAGACCACGGGAACCAGAAGCCCAGGTTCCCGAAGTTAAACCTTCAACGAGAGGACGTGAAGCACACGTAAGGTTTCACTGAGAGAAGAATGAGCAAGTTGTTTTTGTTCAAGTTAAAAAGACAGAAAAAGGGTTTTGTTACGTGTTCGGTCGACAAAGTCGGCATGCACGTGAACTTAAACTTGACACTAGTGATCCCTGCAGCAGGTTAATGTGAACATCAATTGCGCGTGTGTGTGCGCATTCGTCTATGGCCGTACTGTAAGTGCTGGAGTTGCTCCCCCTACCAGTCAAAGTCATTGTAGTCGTTCTTGGCTTGTCCCCAAAAATAGAGGAACACCAGCGTCAAGCAGAAAGCCGCCACGAGCAGAGCAAAGCTGGCGCCCTCCAGCTGTTGGCGGCAAAGACAAAACAAAGGAATTTGTTAGCCATTGAGAAGGTGTTACTAGTGTTTATTTCTTGTCACAGAGAATGATTATGCACAGGACCTAGTGTTCTGTGCTACGCCCCTGCTGGTTACCGCTGCTCTTTGCTTCAAATTAAACCCAATGTGCAGTCACAGGACATGTTGACATTAGATGTGCTGTAATTAGGACATTTATTAGACCACCATCCAATGTGAGGTTTATGCCACAGCTGCCCTGAACTAACAATATTGGTAACAAGCTGCACTCAGAGCTAAAACCTCCACTAGGGCGGCTCACTCTCTGGGCAGTATTTACTTTTAAAGGAATAGTTTGTATTTTGTATTTATTTCTGTTTAATTTGCTCTCTTTAAACATACTTGAATAAGTTTGTAGTGCAGTAAAAAATCAGATAAGGGCAGCCTGACAGATGTTTACTTTGATTACACGGAGTAGGTAATGGATAATAGGCACTTATTAGTATATAACGTGAATAAACTGAGCTTTTATAATACACTAGTACAGGACATTTCTAACAGCTCGATCTCTGTCTGTTGGCAGTGCTTTCTTTAAAGATAAAACACATTTGAAACTTGAAAAGTCGATGCTACGACACCAAAAACATCTCCATGGCAGAAATAATTACCAAAATAGTTTGTATGTTTCTGTAATGGTTACTCCTCCATTATATGCAAACTCTTTATTCAACATGATATGGTTAACGCTAGGACTCCGGCTGGACCAGATGCGGCTCTCGTGTTGCGGTCTTCTGACCTTGTTGCAGCAGCAGCCTCCCGGCTGACTCCTCTCGTTGCGTCTCCACTGGCAGCCGTACACACCGGCCAGACACGACACAAAAGGCTGGTGCTCATAACGTTGCAGCAACTTCCCACGAAGGCCACGCAGCCACTGGGACAGTGTGGACGCCATGGCTCACACACATTCTGCCGCAGCCTCCATCCTGATGCACACAAACACATGGAGGTGTGCATCATTAAATCTAAACGGCACAAATTGTTTGTACAATTTTGTGGCCTGAGCCTCTTTTTGTTTTGGTTTTTTAAACAATGGTGTTGGAAATTTAAAATGAAAGAAAACTAATCTAAAATAAAGATAAAACATCCCAGAGGCGACAGAAAGTAAAACAGTTACAAACAGAAGTCAAAAAGTTTGTAATTATGAATTTAGTTTGTTCAAGATTTACGAAATCTGAGCTTTTAGGGTGCATTGCGGCACACACCCATGACCCGGAGTTGGATAAGAAAATGGAGTCAATGGAAAATATTTGGAAACTAAACCTGGGCTCATTATTTTACTGTCTTTCACTTTGGGATAACCTCACAAAGCCTCGGGCTCAGCTCCCAGAGAGGTAGAGTTACAGACCTCAATGGATTGTTTGGTCCGTCACTCGCAGCCTCCTTCAGATACGAGACTCATGTGGGTCATAAATTCAGGAGAACAAGGAATGCTCAACAGTTGTATACTCCTCCTTTAAAAAGATATTTACTTTATAGTGCATTTGTGCATTGGCTGAGACAAAGTGTGGCCTGTAAATACAGACAAAACTTTAAGTATGAACCCATGGTGAAAACTATGGAGGACCAAAACTGACATAATTAAAAATAAAAGATCTCTCTCTCTCTCTCTCTCTCTCATTATATATATTATATATATTATATATATTATATATATTATATATATTATATATATACACACACACACACACACACACACACATACATACACTTTTTTTTTTAATTATGTCAGTTTTGGTCCTCCACAGTAACGCCTGACTAAGGCATACGAAAAGAATGCAAAACGTGGAAAGCCAGCACAAAAGAACTGTGGTCCTTTTTTCACCAAGAGCTGAAAAGAGGGGTCCAACATTTTATGCCTCACTGCCACGCCAAGAAATAGGATGGCTTACTACGGCTATCCGCTGCATAAATAAATAAATGAATAAATAAAGAGGAAGGACACACTGAACACACAAAAAAAAATAAAAAAATAAAAAAATCACCTTCAGCAGAAATTCATGAAAAGTTTAAGGACGTAAAACACTAAGTTCAAAAAATGACGAGAATACAAGGCCTACATGGAAGGTCTATTCCAGCCCGCAGCTGATGATCGCAGTCAGAAACAGTCTGGTCCAAAGAGATTCTGGAGCTACAGACAACAGAAAAAAAAGGCAGCTTAGTGTCCCCAGTCCAAGTTGGATCCGACAAAGTATCAGAGCCCAAAGCCAAAGCCCTAAACAACTCATTTCTAGTTTTTAGCCAACACCATCCCTTGTCCCAGTCCCAGATTGGGTTTCCTATACCAAAACTGACAGATCGGTTCCAAGTAGGTAAAAGAAAGGGCCCATTTCTCCACACCCTAAGTTAGAGTACTGCAGCACAGTATGGGACCCAGCTGATAAAAACTGAAATGCTCTGATATCTAGTTACAGAACGGAGTAGGAGATGCTCCAGTCCCTTCAATGGCCTAGCCTGCAGTCAAGGCAGAAATGTTCCACATCATCATTCATGGACGTGTGGCAATAACACCATCTGATCACATGGAGCCACTAAACCGAGCATCATGCCACTCCAACAGACCATCCAGTTCAGCTCAAATAAATTACTACTACAGGGACTCATTCTTCCCAGAAACCATCAGGAATGTGCTACTAGAGTCCCATGTCACCATCGAAGAGCCAGACTACTCCAGGTCACTGTTGGCACCTTATCTAATCTCAAACTAGTACAAATATGCAAATGAGAAAAAACTGACTATGTTCCAGCAGTTTTGGTTGTTTTTGGTTTTCTATGCTAAACACAAGGTGAGGTTCATTAGAAAAAAGTGTGCATACAAGGTACTCCCTAATCATCAGTTGATGGAAGAATAAAATTGGAAGAATACGATTTTTTTAAAGTTTCCTGCTGGATTACTGGCATTTCTCGCCCGATTACCAGCATTTTTGTCCAGTCTGCCATGGTGCCACTTCTCAGAAATCACAAAGGCATGGCTTCCAAAAATATCCATTAGTCACCATGAAACTAAAGCGCTATAGAAATAAACTTTACTTACGAAAGACTAGCACTTTGGGATAACCGGCATTTAATATTACCGTGAAACTTTATCCGGTTGCAACCTCACTTTGTAAATCTACTTGGCACTTTCGTTTGTGTGCTGTAGCGTGGCCGAACTCAAATATACACTCCATTTATTCGTGAAACTGTTAAATATAAATAAAAGACTCACCCTCGGCCATCCAGCATGAAAATATTAAAACTGGAGATTTCCCTAACGCATTCTGGTGATGAAGGCTGCATAAAGAAACGGACCTGAGACCTGTTCAGAGCTCCGGCGAGCAGCTGATCAGCAGCAAAAACGTCGATCCCGCAGCAGCTTTCAGTTCGGCTTTGGTGAGGGCAGCTCTGCCACCTCCGGGCCGGTTCCGCGTCCCGGTGAACGGCAGAGACGCCGCCGCAGTGCGCAGCTCTTCCTCGTCGGTCGAGCAGGCGGCCTCGGCGAATGAAGCGGCGGCAGTTAGCCGCACGATATACAGGAAGACGGTTTAAAGTCCGCAGCAGCGGGCTTACGCAGTCTTGTGCGTTTTCTTTTTATGCCACTGAGCTTTTAATTACACCTCTTCCGAAAGTTTATATGCACTGGGGACATTTCAGAATATTTTCATTTTGCCCAACTTTATCAAATTGTATTCGAAAAGCTTCAAACTGTGAGACAACAGCTTTATTGTGAAATTAAAACGGAAATACGTAGATTGCAAACTCACTGCTTGATTCTGGATGCTGCCGATGGCCTGCTGCCACCTGTTGCCACAGTAATGCAAACACACCAACACCTCCATCATCATCATCATCATCATCATCATCATCACCACCACCACCACCATCATCATCATCATCAGGACGGTTGGGTTGTAGGTTGGCTTTAATTACACGGGTCACAAAGCAAATAAAAGAGTAAAAAAGTAAAGATACACCTGCAGACACTTATCTAATTATCCAAGCTATCTTTAATTTCATTGGTCACTGGACAGAAACAACCATTGCTATAAAAATATCGACAATCCACTACATCTTTGGCTTATGAGTTACATTTAGTTAAAATAGAGTTAAAGCAAAAAAAGAAAAATGAGAGACTGATACTAAATAACAGTGAAAGATTAAATGCAAGGGGAGCTTAAAATAATACAAAATAAAAAAAAAGGGAGACAATTGTGAAACTGTCAAATTGTTATATTTATATTCTAAATAGAATCAGTATTAATGACCAGGCTTGAATGATCTGTACAATCAGTAAAAGGAGGAGAGCACAGACACACATTATGGGCGAGAGAAGACAAAAGTTTACACACCCCCTCTGCATGATTAACACCTGTGGTGACGGGAGTGAGGATGGTTCAGGGTCACCTGTGTGGTTCTTACTAAAAGGCAAGAAGGCAGGACATGTTGGTGGAATAGAGGTAAGAAAACCCCCGACCCAAGACATACTTTTTCACCTGATAAGTGCTGCTAGATGGAAACTGTTGTTCTTCTTATGGAGTCAATGACACCAATGACCACATCCAGATTCTTCTTTTCTTAATGAAACTGTTGAGAATCCTCCTCCGATTGCGGCGCACCCCCCGAGTCTGTAAGTTCATTCATCATGCACTTCTGCTCCCTGGATGTGTCCTGTCTGGTATGGGTCATTCCTCCGGTACAAACAGGAACTCTGGGGTTGGCATTCACAAAGCAAACAAACTGATTCCTTCACTAATATCTCCTCCCCGTACAGAGCTTTATTTACGTGAACCTCTTAAAGCAGATAAACAGCTGACTTTACTGGGTAAACAGAATGCAAAAAAAAAACATATCTGGTAGTTTTCCTAGTTTACCTCAAACCTTCATCCCCACTGGGTGGATGGACTCCCGCTGCAGCTGCAGGAAAGCTTTGCCTAAAGGTTTGTAAATATTACCAACGCTGCACAAACAGGAAATGCCAAGTCAGACCACAGGAAGCAGCACATGAAGGACAACAGCAAAAACAGCTGTTGTGGTAGTACAGTTCAGTTTAATGTGATGGTAATTTAAACGCAAAAAGCAGCTTGCATTTAGCCTTTACCACAGAACACAGCTGAGGCTGAAGGGATGTGTTTGGTTTGTGACCAAACAACCTAAGTGCTGAGCAGAATACATTATAGGAAAAGTCAAAATTTGTCTTCTGTCCACCACTGAAGTATCAACCAAATAAATAGTTCATCCTATAAGATATTGCATTAGAGACGAGCAGTGGCCAAACCAAACCCAGCATAGCTACTAGCACTTCTGGACGTGCAGAAACGCTAGCAGACCTGAATGTTTCTAGAATTCACCAAAGTGAGCAGCACACGAGGATGCAAATGTCAGATGAAGGCAGATTTCACATTAAAATCGATTTGATGTCAGAAACTGCAAATTTTCTCCATCACACATTTATCGTTGCTGCCTATCAGACTTCAGATGAGAGACAAGGAAAAATGCCAAGGTTTTGCTATCTTAAAAGAAAGAAAAAAAAAGAGTCCACGATAAGTCATTTCAAAACTTTCCTGACCTTTCATCCATGAATTATGAGAACCTCAGTCAAGATTTTTTTTTCTGAATGTTTATATTTATCTTAAGCCAAGAAAAAAAATTGCAATTAAAAAAAAAAATTGTTTATGAACCTATTTTTCATGGAATTTGACTAATCCAGATTCTGTTAATTACATTCAAATAAAATTAAAAAAACCTAAACAAACCCCTAAAAATGGGGTTTGTTGCAAGAGTGCACTCTCTTAAATACTTTGTTGAAGCACCTAATTTAATCACAGCATTCAGTCTTCTTGGGTAGGAGTCTATCAACATGGCAAATCTTCTGTTTGCAATATTTGCCCACTCTTCATTGCAAAAGTGCTCCAAATCTGTCTTTTTTCAGCAGAGACATAAAAAAAAAAATGAAAAAAAAAATAAATCCTTATAAAATGGAGTTTCCCCATGCTAAATTTAAGTAGCCTGCAAATCCAGAATGTGGCGGTACTTTTGAAGTACGGTCTGCCACGGCCGAGGCATTCAGCATAAAAGAATTA
>VUQK01011805.1:0-13971 GCA_015106715.1 Bujurquina vittata
TGTGATAATTTTAAAGGAGCTTTCGAAGGAATACTGATTATTATCACAGGCTGTCCCAGCCACACAGGAACACAGGGAAACTCCTCATTGTTAAAATGGAGGACACCCCCAACCTCATATGCATATAAAGAGCTATCACATAAGTGCGAACCTTTAGGTCACGTGAGGTTACATCCATATATGGGGACTGGGAGTGTTTTACTGTACACTGTAACCGGAAGTACCTGTGGTCATGTGACTTCTTTTGTATGCATGTGTAAATAAAAGCTGGAGAGGCCAGCTGCTCGGTGAAGGTTTCCTCTCCTCTGTGTCTTAGGGATGCAGAGGGAGGTCCTCTCCTCTGTGTCCTGAGGGATGCAGAGGACGGCCTTCCCTTGCAAGTAAAATGCGAGTTGTGCGTTTGTTCCTTGTTTATTAGTTGTTAAAATGATCTTGAACCCATCATCAGCAAACCCTCGAAGCACTTTTTTTAAAATACGGTGTGACTGGTGGATCTATACATGCAGCTTTTTGGCCAAGTGACCACTAATTATGGTACTCGCTTTACTTATTTAGACAGGGGCAACAAAAGAACTGCCCAGTTCCCAACATGGCAGCTGAATGGTGACCTTGAACCTACCCAACAACATGAATGTGATGGATGGCATTCTGGACCAAAACAACTATCGTAACAAACACAAAATGGTAAGTTATTGTAGTCCACTTAAGCTTTGATTCATTATTTACACGACACAAGCTTTGTCTTGGACCGTTGGCTAGAACTTCTTGCCTTGTACCTTATCATGTGCTTTCTCTGTGCTGCGAGTGGTCAGCTGATGAATGCCTCCTGCTGCAGAGAAATCTGCTGGTAGATCCCACACCTTGATGGTGCAATCCTGACTGCCAGTCACAATGAAAGACGTTTTCATCCTGGGCACAAGCACAAACATAAGGAAGGATTACTGTCATGCAGATTCACATGTACTCATGGAAATCCTGTTATTCAAGAACCATTTTTCTACTTGTTAAAACAGCAGCCTCTTCTTTTGTTTTTTTATCTCTGTTGGCACATGTGACAAGAAAACAAATATATTAGATGGCTCGCAGGTGTAGTGTTACCTGGAGCAGGCGATGGAGCCCACAGCGTTGGTGTGGCCGAAGCCCTGGGCCACGCATTGCACCTGACCACTGTCCATCTGCCACACACGCACTGACCTGTCCTAATGACACAATATACAAATGTTACTGTTGGCTCAAAGGGGGATTAGTAGTTGTTCTATTGTGACTTCTTTTGGTCATATAAACTGAGATGTAATAAATGGCAAATAATTACGGTTTCTGTTTGCATTCCTTGAAGCAGTTACCTTACCTTTGCACAGCTTGCAAACAGAGAGCCTTTTCTGAACACGTCCAACGTGAGGACAGTATCTGAGGAAGACAAAGATAAATATATCAACCAGCCCAGCAAGTCACAAAGCTGAAACAACCAGATTGTGTCACATCTGAATTCTTTGGACTCTGGCTCCACAAAACAAAACTGCCACTTATTTCCACTGTCTCAACCTTGGTTTAACACGACTGTACTTACACTTTTATTTTTGCTTCTGTTTCATTATTACATTCCTCTTTCATTTAATGTATGTTCTGCCATCCTGCATGAAGTACATTGTAAGTTTGTTGAAGTTACACCCCCTACAAATAACTATCATTACTTTTTAAAAAATAAAATCCATCCATCTAATTTGTATAATTCTTCTCCAATTCAGGGTGAGGGGGGTGCTGGAGTCTATCCTAGGTGATGGCCTGTCAGAAGTTCAACACAGAAACAGCTCCACACTGACACATTCACAACTATAGCCAATTTAGAAACACAGATTAACCCGACATGCATTTCTTTGGACTGTGGAAATTTTCATTTAATAAAATTAAGAAAAAATGCAGACAAAAAACTCTCAATATTTTATGTTTGCTTTTATGGAGTAACCCAAACTCATTATAATACATGAACACACACACACACATACTAACACACACTGCCCTCTGCTGGCGACTGACCTGTGTGTCCGTAGAGAATCTGGCAGCTGTTGGTGAGGAGCTCAAAAACCTTCAGCTGGCAGCTGTTGGTGGCCACCACAATGTGACTGTCACCTTTTCCCAGGAACTTCACGTCCAGCACCTCATCATTGTAGCCCACAAACTGAAGCGGGTGGATGAATAAAGCAACAGAGGAGAGAGTAACTAATAATTCTAATACACAGACACACAGCTCCATTACCGTAGGAACAAATTGTACCTTTTCTAATGTTTTACTCTCTTTAGTATCTTCTATACTATACTACTACTATACCAACCAACTGATAACCCAAGAATTTACCCAGTAAAAAAGGCATTGAGCCTGGTTCAACCACCTTCCCACTGTTGCAAAGCGCTTGCTCATGGGGATGATTGTTGTGATTTTTCCTCTAACATTGCTGGGTATATATAATGAAATAAAGAACCTTGAGGTGAATGTTTTGAATGGGCACATTACAAATAAAACTGAATTGAATTGAAAAAACAAAAACAATAAAAACTGCATAACAACAAGGTTACTAACTAACCACATGAATTTCCCTCTGGGATTAATAGTTATTCTTCTTATTATTAAAAATTCAGATTTCTTATTAATGTGTATGGAAACTCATTTGAACAAACACACTAATTTGATGTCATACACTATGATGTGACCCCAGTACCCACTTGCTGCTGTGTGGTGAGAGCAGGCAGCTGGTATAGCAGTATGTTGTGCTCTGAAGTGACTGTGGCCAGTCTGGAGGAGCCAGGCAGGTGAAAGAGGTATGTGAGACTGCGGGGATTGTCGCTCTCTTCCTCCCCCTCAGAGACAGAGGTGAGGGTGGAGGGAAGGGTCTGTATGTAGACACAACGTGCCGTGCTGGCCTCCCACACCCTTAACACACCTAGAAAAAGGAAAGAAGGACAGATGCGAAACAGAGACATTTATATTTAAAGCTGCTTACAAAATCAAGCACAGCAAAGCACCAAAGATTAGATGTTTGAGGAGATTTAGCAGCCAAACCTTTGCTGCCAGCTGTGATGAAATGCAAGTCCTTGCTCTTTACTCCAATCTCAGTTAAGTCTGTATTCCCAGGAAGAAGCACAACACCCTCCACAGCCTGTAAGATCACAGAGACACATAAAAATCTGCAGTTTTTCTCCACAAATGAAGAGTACAAACTATATTTCAGTTAAAATTTGTTGATGTTTAAATAGGGGATGCACAAAGGATAAATATCTTCCATTTTATGCACAATGTATTCAAAAGCTCACCTCATAGACTGGAACAGTTCTCTTGGCTTTGCGAGTTTTCAGGTCCCAAACTGTGCAGATCTTGTCTCTGCCAGAACTACAAGAGGGCAGGACTTTAACACACAGCATCACATGTATGCAAAGGAGTTTGAGTTTAATATAAAATATCACAGTACCTGACCATGGTGTTACCATCGGGACTGAAGCTAAATGATGTCACAGCACTGTAGTGGCTCTGCAGCACACACACACACTGGCTGGTGCGCAGGTCCCATATCCGAATGCCACAGTCCGCAGAGGAAGAAAAAAGCTGCAGCAGGTCGATGTTTGGGTGGAATTGGA
This sequence comes from Bujurquina vittata, assembly GCA_015106715.1. Taxonomy (NCBI): domain Eukaryota; kingdom Metazoa; phylum Chordata; class Actinopteri; order Cichliformes; family Cichlidae; genus Bujurquina; species Bujurquina vittata. The sequence goes on from VUQK01011805.1 coordinate 3,628, forward strand.
CCAAACTGAACAAAGACACACAAAAAAAGGTACCTTTGTTTCTTGTTATAAAATCTATAGCTTCTTATTAAATGTGTGATGTTGGTGGCCTAGTACTGCATTACTGCCATTTTGTCATATGTCAGCATCTGTAAGAATCACTTAGTTAACCAGTTGTATGAAATCAAGAACTGCTTACTGGTTTTTGTGCTGTAGTAAAACAATGCACCAAAAACCAGTTTTAGCAGCCAGATCCTGGTCAGGATCAAGTTATTGCCCCAAGTGAAGGACCTCAGGGTATCTCAGGGAAGAATGATGCGGGACATTGACAGATGGATTGGCACAATGTCAGCAGTAATGCAAACGCTGTACCAGCCTCTTGTGATGAAGAGAGAGCTAAGCATGAAAGTGAAAGCTGTCAATTTACCAGCCAATCTACACTCCTAACCTCATCTATGGCCACAAGTTCTGGGTAGTGACTGAAAAAACAAGATTGCAGATTAGAGAGTGAAAATAAGCTATCTGTAAAGAATGTCTGGAATCTCCATTAGAAATAGGGTGAGGAGCTCAGGTGAGCCGCTACTCCGCCACATTGAAATGAGCCAGTTGAAGTCTGACCAGGATGCCTCCCGGGCCCTTCATAGGTAAGGTGTTCCAGGCATGTCCCACCAGGAGGAGGTCATGGGACAGACCAACAACAAACTAGAGAGATTACATCTCTGATAAATAAATTTGAGATAAGACACTGAGACTTACTGTACAACACCAGATGACCCTTTCAAGTTATGGGTGCAATACTGCTTCATCACATCCCATAGTTTTATTGTGCCATCACAACCACCTGAAAATAACAGAAAGAAAGAGGGACACTATGTAGCAAAGATCAGGGAGAGGTTCTTCATTTTAATAAATAATGTGGTAGCTGACCTGTTGCTAGGAGAGTAGAGGTGGAGTCAAAGGTCATACTAGCTACAGGAATAGTGTGAATAGCCCTCCAGGAGCGAGTGCAGTTAGCCTGCCTCCAATCCCACTGTTTCAGCAGCAGAGCCCGGCTGGCTGTTACCAGCATCTATGGAGAAACACAAAACAAAGACAAACTAAATGCTGTTGTACAGGCTGACAGCTGGAAATACTGAAAACACAAATGTGACTGTTCAGTTTGAAGTAAAAAAAAAAAAAAAGTGATTCAGGCATTTCCCTACCTCGTCATCACAGCTAAGAGCAAATGATGTGATGTCCTCTTGATCATCCTGCAAGACATTAAAAATAAATATCCAAAACATTGGAAATACGCGATAGTATTCTTTTCTTCCGACAACAAACAGGAGAATGTTAAATCACAATAGCTACAGCTATTGCTCCTTTTTGTTTCCAATTGAGATTCTTTATAAGATGCAAATGTAAGATGCACAGTCCATGTGTCTATGTGAACCCACATTACTAAGAAATACATACACTTTCAGCTGCTCCCTTACTCACAAGGGGTAACCACAGCAGGTAACTCTTTGATTTGGCAGATCACTGATGTTGGATGTCTTTCCTGATGCAACCTCAAAGGGATCTGCATTTCCTCCTGAGATCAGCCATGGATCTTTTGCCTAATAGCTGAATAAGTAAACCACTACACTAAAGAGCCACTCAAGGAATATATAACAAGTGGTGCCAGGCCCCTGGCAGACGTTCTAGCTTATTTTAATGTTGTCCATCTCACAAACATGTTACTCTTCAAACACTGAATCATTTAATTCAAATAGCCTGCAAATCCGGAGTCTGGATTGGATCAGTTTCACTTTTAAACCAAATTTAAGCATGAAAAGATGCTTAAATTATAGATAGATAGATGTCAGCCACCAGCGCTAACCCTCAGCCTCCTGGCAGTAGAAACTTTAAGTCGCACAAATCCAGCTTAAAGCAATTTATAAAGATATAAATGTAATACAGAGCTGAAGTGGGTTCAGCTTATTGGTGTGGCCCTCCACAACAGTCCCAGTCTTTCATATAGCCCCTTGTGAAAATAAACTGCCCAGCCCCAATGTCGAACTCACATGCTCAACACAGTGAATGATCTTCCCGGTGCTGATCTCCAAAACATTAACGCGAGATCCACACGTGCAAAATATGTACTTCTCATCTTTGCTGATCTGAAAAAAAAAGAGGAGCGGTTAGAGTTAAAGTCATGTTGGTAACTATCATGCAGCCTGTTCAAACAGATGCAGTGTCTTGTGAGACTCTGCTTCGTTTATCAAGCTTCACTAAAGGTCAGGACATTATGCATTCGACTCCACTGCCTCTTTAAATCTTGCAACTCGCTAAACTTAATGCCAGTAGATTATTAAAACCACTGCGCACGCAGCACACCAAAGCTGAGCACCCACCTGTACTTTCCCCCCTTTGTAAAAGGGCTCGATCTTGCTGGAAACATCGTAACTGTGAAGAAATAACAGAACCATAAGTCAACTACCTTAAGCACTTTAGCCTAGCTCGTGTTAGCCAGCTACAAAATCTCCGACCTACACTTGGGGTGCGCAAAACTCACTTGGTTTTGAACTGAAGGTTGGTATTTGCCATCTTGCCCGCGAGAAATGCCGAAAACGAAGTATTGTAGCAAGTGCAGGCGGTGGGACTACTTAATCCTCATTTCACACGTTGGCCACAGTCAACACAGACTTCCATCCATCCCGCATGTTGATAGCAGAGTCGCACACGTTGCGCGTCATCTGAGCGCACAGTGCAGTGATTGGTCATGAAAAATCCCTCTTATGTTGTCAACAAATACTTGCGTAAACGCTAAGCTTGTGGTTTGTGGGGATTTTAATATTGGTAGTGAACTGTATTAAAAGCAGGGAAGAAAATATAGTCAGTGCTATATGTTTATGCTTATAGTTTACTGAGATATATATATTTTTTAAACTGCAGTTCCTGAGCATCACAGCAATAGTAGCCGCTTCGTCTGTGTTTGACGTGAAGCAGGAGTTTGGCGCTAGAACAACAGGGAAAGGACGCTCTCCCATTCTATTCTAATTTAGCCAACTGTTTTCATTTGTAGTGCGCGCACACACAGAGACGCGCGGTCCCTCCTTCGTGTTTTGTCAGGAATGTTCACGTGCGTTGTATTGATAACGCGGGTGTGTGTTACTTGTGTGACATATGAGAGGATCGATATGGAGTGAACCAGCCCCGGGAATGGAAACACGCTGAGAAAAGAAGTTTGTCATGGTGAGTAGGGGCAGTTATTGTTCTTGTGTGTGTTTACATTTATTTATTTGTTTATTGATTAAAGTTTAATCTAGATTTATGGAGTGATGCTTGGGGGCAATCAAAAATATATTTTTAGTATATATAGCTTAAATCAGATCTATCATTTGCTTGGCTTTTGAAGTGAATAGTAGTACATAAGTATTGTGGTATTTCTATTATAAGGGCTACATTGACTAAGTAAAAATGTCGATGCTGATAGTTTTAAATCTTTTTGTGCTTGTTTGATGTTTTGTGTGCTGAAAAAAAATTCTGGCAAAGAGACTGGACCTACTTTTTCTAATCATGTGATCAGTCATATGGCTTTCCAGAACGATTCTGTTTTGTTGTCTCTTTTTTGTATGTCGAGAACACTGTAACCTGGTTGTAGGCAGCATATTTTCAGTCTGTCCTCCTCAACTATCCCTCAGATATAAGATACTCATGTTATACAATGTGACAACATCTAGGCAGACCCAGAGTCAACACAGAGTGGGGGCTATGATGTGGAGCTGTTTGTGGATACTCCGGACTACGATCTGATCTGCACCATATGCCAAGGCGTCCTCAGATGTCCAGTAAGAGCTGCGTGCCACCACATTTTCTGCAAGAAATGCATCTTGCAGTGGCTAAAAAGGTATTGAATGTACTTGATCAGTATCCCTGACAAATATTTTAACTGCCTCTTTTACAGCTCTTACTCTATGACTCTTATATGAGGCTATGACTCTTATTTATTTTTTCTTCAGACAGGAGACCTGCCCCTGCTGCAGGAAGCCGGTGAACCCAAGCTTGATCTTTGTCATGTTCAAGCTGAGCAAATCTATTGGACGCCTAAAGATTAAGGTAGGAAAGGGAAGTGGTGTTGAAACTATACACATTTTCACACACATATATAAAGATGTATGATTTTTATAAGTCTCTAACATTTGCTGTTGTTCTCCATTTGGGTGTTTTAAAGATTTGCCTCACACTGCCTGATATTTTAATGCGTGAACTGCTACACAGGGCATATTCATATTTTATAATGTAACTTTGATCACATTAATAACACACCTATGAATGACTGTTTATGTTAAGTCATTACCCATTTAATAAGGACACTATCAGGACAAATTTTCAGAGCACAAAATGACCAATTTGAGATGGAAGAGAGCAGAAAATAACAATCCATGCTAAAACCACTCAGTGTTTGGTATTTCTGCTCGATAAATGACTTAAATTATTAGTTTGTCCCTCAGAATTGTTATGTTTTTAGTCAGCTTTGACTTGGATTAGCTTCTCTCTCCATACCTACAGAGAGATATAATAATTTATGAGACATATTTAGTTATTTTTCTAGCAATATGATTTCTTCTGTTTGTTTCACAGTGTAAGAATGAGATCCGTGGCTGTACAGAGACCTTCCCCCTCTCCGAGCAGTACTGCCACAGCATGAGCTGTTCGTATGAGCTCATCCCCTGCCCCTACCAGGGCTGCAGGGTGCAGCTCCTCCGCAGGGACCTCGAGACCCATGCACATCACTGCGAGCACTGGCGCCAGCCCTGCCACATGGGCTGTGGGACGATACTTTCCCACCGCACCCAGGCTCAACACAACTGCTACAAGCAGCTGAGGCAGGAATATGAAGCCAGGCAAAGGAACCACAGGGCCATTGCCACCACCTTACAGCGGAAGATGAGGAGAATGCAGAGCACTATGGCCCACATGAAAAGGCAGATAGGGCTTATCTGTGAGAGTCTGGAGGTGATGGATGATTTGCACGAGGTGGAAGAAGAGGACCTCGGAGAGAGTAGTGGCAGTGCCAGTGGGACACCAAGTAGCAGCAGCAGCTGCTAAGGGAGCAATTCAGTTGCTGCTGCTGGTTGGGCTACTGCTGTGTATATTTTCTGCATGTGTTTATTTATTTGAAGGTGTGCATTTTTGAATATATACAGTGCTGTGAAAATGTATTTGCCCCATTCCTGATTATTTTTCTTTTTTTTGCATATTTGCTCACTTACATATTTCAGATCATCAAACTAATTTTAATATTAGACAAAGATAACCTGAGTGAATACAAAAATGCCGTTTTAAATGGTGATTTCATTTATTAAGGAAAAAAAAATACTGTCCAAGCCTACCTGGCCCTTTGTAAAAAAAAAAGTATCTCACCAACCCCCTTGTTAAATCATGAATTAAGTGTGATTAACCACTTTTTTGGGGAAAATTGAGTTCAATTTCACCAGCCACACGCAGGCCTGATTACTGCCAGACCTACTGAATTACAAAATCACTTAAATAAAACCTGCCTGACAACGTGAATTACACTAAAAGATCTCAAAAAGCAACAAATCATGTCACGATCTAAAGAAACAGCTGAGAAACAAAGTCATTGACATCTAACGGTCTGGAAAAGGGTTACCAAGCAATTTTCTAAGGCTTTGGGACCCCAGTGAACCACAGTGAGAGCCATTATTAACAAATGGAGAAAACTTGGAAGAGCGGTGAACCAACTCACCAAAATTACTCCAAGAGCTCATCGACAAATCATCCAGGAGCTCACAAAAGAACGCAGAAGCACATCTGACGAACTGCAGGCCTCACTCGCCTCAGTTAAGATCAGTGTTCATGATTCAACAATAAGAGAGAGCCTAAGCAAAACTGGCATCTCACAAAAACATCTTGATGATCCCCATAACGTCTGGGAAAATATTCTGTAGGTTAATAGAAAAAAAGTTGAATTTTTTTGAAAGGTTTGAGTCCCATTACATCTGGCATAAAACACATTTCATAAAAAGACCATCATGCCAGCAGTCAAACATGGTGGTGGCAGTGTGATGGTCTGAGGCTGCTTTGCAGTTTCAGGACCTGGATGACTTGCCGTAATTGATGGAATCATGAATTCTCCCCTCTACCAGGAAACCCATCAGTTCATGTCCTGAAGCTCAAGCATACCTTGGTTATGCATCAAGTCCATCTATGAATGGCTCCAAAAAATAAAATAAAAACCAAAATGAAGGTTTTGAGTCCAGACTTAAATCCTATTGAAATGCTTTAGTATGACCATAAACAGGCCATTTAATGCTGGAAAACCCCTCCAATGTAGCTGAATTAAAACAATTCTGCAAAGAAGAGTGGGCAAAACTCCCCCACAGCAATGTGAAAGACTTTGACAGTTATCACAGACACTTGATTGCAGTTCTTGCTGCCAGTGGTGGCACAGCCTATTATTGGGTGTAGGCAGTTACTTTTTGACTCAGGGCCAGGGAGGTTTGGATAACCTTTTTCCCTTAATAAATGAAACCGTGATTTTAAAACTGCATTTTGTATTTGCCCAAATTATGTTTATTAAAATTATTTTAATGATCTGAAACATGTACATGTGACAAATACACAAAAATATGATGGTTTGTTGCTTTGTTGCCCTTTATTTTGATCTAGTTTGTAAATAAAGTTTTTAACTTTACATTGTTATCATTACCTGTACTGGTCTTATTTAAAGTGAGAAATTGATGAAATACTTTACTGACATCTCATAGATGATGTTAGGCCAGGTTTTGTTTTTATGTTTTACTACACAGTACATTACTATATTTCACTAAATAATAGAATACATGGCATTAAAGTAGTTGCACAGAATAAATACACAATTCTAAAATATATCAGTAACAGATTAATTAAAAGAACACATAAAACATATTTCACCAGAGTGGTTAATTTGTTTACAACTGTTTTCTTTTGTAAGACTTTCGGTACATAAAATGTGCCTCGCTAGAGGCGGTGGTGAGCATGTTTTCTCGTAGACAAAATCTCGCGATAACATTTTCACATATAATCCGGCGGAACTGCTCACAGGCCTTCTTCCTGTTTTGTCGATCACGTAAGTGTGTTGTTGAGGCTTTGTTCCTGCTTTATATCTTCAATAATCTCATCCATCGTTCATCCAAACACATTAGATCTGAGTAAAAAAACACATATGAATGTATTAATTTTAAATCCCATACGTATTTAAAAACAAATGTGGACGTAGATGGAAATGTGTGTAGTTTTGTAGTATGAATGTGGCGGCGATGCTCGTGTTATGTAGGGCAGATTATTTTTTTCTAATCTTTCATGTTTTAGCGGATAAGTAAGTAAAAAATTTTGTTGTCTTGTTCTGTAGCAAATGGCGGACGACGCCGGTGGTAGAGGAGGTTTTCGCGGAGGTTTTGGCGCAGGTGGCCGCGGTCGGGGACGCGGACGCGGCAGAGGCCGTGGTAGGGGCCGTGGTGCCCGGGGCGGCAAATCCGAGGACAAGGAGGTAGATTTTTGTGTTAAGTTTTTTTTCTAAAATTATCTTGTATTTCAAGTATTTCTGCAGTTTACCTGAGATTCTTTCATGTGTTAGTGGATGCCAGTCACCAAACTGGGCCGCCTGGTTAAGGACATGAAGATCAAATCCCTGGAGGAGATCTATCTGTACTCTCTGCCCATCAAGGTAAACGCCGTGCACATCCGTAAACCATAAGAGATTTTCTTTTGCTAATGATACCTAAAGGTCTGTTACTACAAACATTTTAATGCCTAACTTTTTTCTTTCTTTCTTTCCAACCTCCTTTAGGAGTCTGAGATCATTGACTTCTTCCTGGGTTCTGGTCTTAAAGACGAGGTGCTGAAAATCATGCCTGTCCAGAAGCAGACCAGGGCTGGTCAGCGCACCAGGTTCAAGGTGAGCATGGTTACCTCTGTAAAGGTTTTTCTCTTGTTAATCAGCATTGTTTAAACTGAACACTGTGTGCCTTTGTTTCTTGTTTACAGGCCTTTGTTGCCATCGGTGACTACAACGGCCACGTGGGCCTGGGGGTGAAGTGCTCCAAGGAGGTGGCCACAGCCATCCGTGGGGCCATCATCCTAGCCAAACTGTCCATCGTCCCTGTCAGAAGGGGTTACTGGGGTAACAAAATTGGCAAACCCCACACCGTACCCTGCAAGGTGACTGGCCGCTGCGGGTCTGTCCTGGTGCGCCTCATTCCGGCCCCCCGTGGTACCGGCATTGTGTCTGCCCCTGTGCCCAAGAAGCTGCTCATGATGGCTGGTATTGATGACTGCTACACCTCTGCTAGGGGCTGCACTGCCACCCTCGGCAACTTTGGTAAGATTCTTTTGGGGTCACAATATGTATGCTGTTTTTGGGTTTCTCCTTGCTCTGCTCAGCTTCACCTCGGCAGTGGTGTAGTTGTCGTAAAAAGGAGAGAAAGAATTGAGTACTGCTACGGGAGAAATACATTTTGGTTGTCTTCTGTTACCATTAATGCATAACCATTGCTACAGTACTCAACATTTTTCCCCAACAAGACTATAGCACTTTATGTTGGAGCTTCATGCTAGAAAAACGCACTGATTTATTTATTTTTTTAATTCCTTCCTTAGCCAAGGCCACCTTTGATGCCATTTCCAAGACTTACAGCTACCTGACCCCTGATCTGTGGAAGGAGACAGTCTTCACAAAGTCTCCCTACCAGGTCAGTACAGAGGCAGGATGAGCAGTTGTTTGTTTTTTCCTACTGTTAAGATTGTGTGTAACCAGGCTTTCTGCTTTATGCTGCAGGAGTTCACTGACCATCTGGCCAAGACTCACACCAGGGTATCTGTGCAGAGGGGCCAGCCTGTGCAGCCTCCTGCCTCCTAAACTTTTTGTATAGGGAAACGTTGAATAAACGTTCTGAAATACCACTTCCTGTGTATTGTATTGTCCTTTAATAACAATTGATGTATGGATCCAAAATGTAATAGAACAACTTGGCACAAGCGATTTGTCATGTAGTGGACAATAAGAAAATTGTTTGCATCACTTACTGCAGTCACCCTAATGGTAATATCAAAAGGGTTATGCTAATCAAAGGTAAATGGATGCTAAAACCTTAAGGACTGTTGTTTGGAACAGTACATCTCAGAATGGGAGGTGGGGTATGTACAACTGGGAAAATATGGAATAAAATTAGTTTCTGAAATGTGGCCAAAATTGGTTGTAAACTTACACTGTTTTGGAGCACTGTCCACCACTTGAAAATCAGAGATCATTTCAACAATTTCACAGAATCCGAGTCAATGTGATCTGTTGGAATTATGTGAAAGAGCCTGGGGAGGTGGATTTATGCTCTGGATAGACGAATCACAGCAGCAAGACAATATGAATGGAAAGGTGAAGATGCTAAGAGTTAAGGTGATGGTGAGCATCTAAATACCAGGGTAGTAGCTATGCACAAGAGGTAAAGTGATGCGACAGAAGGATGGCAAGAGTAAAAGAGAAGGTTTGCAAGATGAAAACATCTATGATATATAGTTTAGAGACCGTGGCACAAATAAGAGTTGAAGATGCTCAGATTTTCATTGGGAGTGAACTAGACAATCACCAGGAAATTAGGATATCAGAGGGACAATTCAGAGCCACTTGGAGGCTGAGAGTGTTTGGACATGTGCAAAAGATGTTACACATGAAGCGTCCAGACAGATGATTCATGGGTGTAGTGAAGCAGGACATGCAAAAGGTTGGTGTGACAGAAGAGCATCCAAGGAATGGGGTGAGATGAAGGCAGATGATCCACTGTGGCGACCCCTGAAGGGCACAGCTCAAAGATGAAGTATGGACCAGGGTTATAATAGTTTTGGATTTTACATTATACTTTAGTTAGTTTTTACTTTTTTTGGTCTAATTCAGTTTTAATTAGTTTTCAGAGTGGTTTTCCTCATTTCTATTAGTTTTTATTTTAATGCTTAGTTTTAGATTAGTTTCAGTATTAGTTTTAGTATTTTCATACTTACATCAGGTTCAAGATTAAAGGTGCAAAAGTGACTATTGTGTAATAAAAACTTGACAAAGATACCTTTTAAAGAAATATATGCAACAACTGTTCACAAGACAGCAGCGCTACGTGCTAAATGTGTGTAATATTAAGGACACACGTGAACATCAACAAGAAGAAACAAAGTATGAACTCCAAAACTCAATGAATTCACAATAAACTCTACAACAAACTTCAGCATCAGTGCAGCAGATTATCAACACCTACATGTGGTGTTTGACAAAAAAAAACTCTTTGAGTCAAAGGTCAAATCCAGCTGCATCCTGATGTTGATGCTGCTTCTGTGTTAGTTAGCTTGGTTAGATGC
>VUQK01011806.1:6889-17003 GCA_015106715.1 Bujurquina vittata
TCATCTCCACCCAGAGAATAAAAGTGCTCAATGCTGACTCTCAGGTACCCATTCAGTCTTTCATCATGTTTCCCTTTCATCTAAACATCCCTTTAATTTTTACATAATTCACAGTTTGAGTAGTGTTCTGATGGTATCTGTATTAACATGAGGTTCTGCTGTAAATTAATTTAAGGTGTAAAGGCACTGTCATAGGGAAATAAAGCCAGCCACACAACAGATCTCTGAAATGTCTTTCGAGAAGAGTCAGTTGAAACACAAGATTGGAGTTGAAATACATAGTAAAAATATGGCCTACACACTGAAAAGTCAACATCCCATAGATATTGTTGACTTTTTCAACATATTTGTGTGGTTGACAAACCTCTGCAACATTGAGTGGAGATCTGCAGTAGTGCCACTGGACTGGCAGACCAGGTTGGTGGTTCTCATGTTTAAGAAGGGAGACCAAAGGGTGTGCTCCAACTATGGGGGGAATCACACTCCTCAGCCTTCCCGCTAAAGTCTATGCCAGGGTACTGCGTTAGTTGAACGTCTGATTCAAGAGGAACAATGCGGTTTTCAATGCTGGACCAGCTCCTCCAAGCTGGAGGAGGTGGTAGGGAGGTCTGGGCTTCTCTGCCTTGGCTGCTGCTTCTCCGACCTAGCCCCAGCTAAGCGGAAGAAAATGGATGGATGATATTTTTTTATGTTTTATACAGCTTCAGAACTTTTACACATTTATGCAGTGAACTGTTTCTAGACCTCATTTCACTTTCCTTACACCTACTGTTTTTAGGATTTAAATGAATATTGCTAACATGTATTATTAGATCCTGAGGTGCAGCAAATGCAGTATATCTTCAGCATCTTGTATGCATAAATGTATAATTTTTGTATATCAACTTGTTCTGATTTGTAAAAAGGCCACTAAGGCTACTTAATGAAAAGTGCAGATGAAGGAAGATCAAGATCTTCAAAGTCTTTTACAAAGTTAACACTTGATAGATAGTGGGGAAAAAAATCAATTGCTCAATATTAATGGTAAATGGACTAGTTCTTATATAGCGTTTTCTACTCTAGCTGAGCACTCAAAGCACTAATATCAAATATTAATCATGTAGTTTTGAATTTACTGTGGCTGTTTACTTGGTTTGGTTTCTAAACTCAGATATAGATAATTCAGTGATCTATAAATGTCTGTATCACATCAAGGAAACTCTGATGGACCACCCTTTGCGGACAATCTCCTACATTGCTGACATTGGCAACATAGTGGTGCTGATGGCCCGGCGCAGAATGCCTCGCAGTGACTCTCAGGAGAACGTGGAAGCCTCAGATTCAAGTCAAGACAGCAAGCGCCAATACAAGATGATATGTCATGTGTTTGAGTCTGAGGATGTGAGTCCAACCACATGTTTTGTGTGATGTCTTTGCAAAGGGATCATGATCATTAGATAATTTTTGAAAAAATTACCCTTATTTGAAGAGATTCTAAGTCTTCCATGTCCTCTAGGCCCAGTTGATTGCCCAGTCCATTGGACAGGCCTTTAGTGTGGCTTATCAAGAATTCTTACGGGCCAATGGTATTAACCCCGAGGACCTTAGCCAGAAGGAATACAGTGACCTGCTGAACACTCAGGACATGTACAATGATGACCTTATACACTTCTCCAAGTCTGAGAACTGCAAAGATGTAAGAACACTGTATATTCAAACATTTCTGTACTGGTTTCATAACATTATTTTTTTACTTTAAGATAATTTTCTTTGCCACTACTACAGTGGTTTTTTTTCAGAATTCCAAATGTTCTGCTTTTTTTCCACAGTCGGGCATTTTTACATAAATTAGTACTGGTACATGTTGTAGACATTATAACTACGCATTAATATGACATAATTTTTCACGATAGCTTACAAAAATGTATTCAAATGAAATGTCATTAAAAATCATTTGGTTTTGTTTCTCTTTGCTTGTTTGTTGCCTGTTGTGACCTCAGGTATTTGTAGAGAAAGCTAAGGGGGAGATTCTGGGTGTGGTCATTGTGGAGAGTGGATGGGGCTCCATCCTACCTACAGTCATCATTGCCAACATGATGCATGCTGGGCCAGCTGAGCGGTCTGGTAGACTAAACATAGGAGACCAGATTATGTCAATCAATGGAACCAGCCTGGTAGGACTGCCACTGTCTACCTGCCAAAGCATTATAAAGGTATGTGTACCCTTTGGTGGAGGCTCATTTCTAGCAGTTGTATATGTTTTGTTTAATACCCACAGTTCATGGCCATGCTGAAATGGAAAGTAGAGAGGTGCATCAAATTTACCATTGTACCACTCTGTGCTCCATTCAGTCACCACCTCCTGCTCCACACTTCCTCCACTGGTGAATAATTGCCTGAGATACAGTAACACATCCACTACCTTGAGTGGGTTATCCGCCCTTTGCTAGCTGAGAATCATGACCTCAAAGTTGGAGGTGTTAATTTTCATCTGACTGCAGCTGGCTGTAATACGAGCTGAAGGTCAAATACAAAAATATATTTGCAAAAGTTAAGTCAGTTGGCTGTGTTGCTCTATTGTGTTAGGTAGTCCTGAATTATTTTAAATTATGTGACTTTAAACAGTTAACCTAAATATTCACCTGAACTATAGCTACAGAAGCATTAACTGTACAGAATTATGTTCAACTGTCACTGGGCTTGACAGAGAAATGGTAAGTGGACTATTACTTATATAGTCCTTTTCTACTTACACTGAACAACAAACATGTTTATTGCTTTTTGAAATGGTTTTCTTAATTGTTATTAAACCAACAGATTGGGTGCTGTTATAGTTATTCAGATTTTAAGTATTTCAGGAACCCCTGATTGTGTAACTTATTTGAAAAATAAAAAAAATAAATGTAAACAGCGCACTAGACAATAATGATACCACCATTATATAATATTTGATTTATTTTGGATATTAACCCCATGTCTTTGGACATGGTAAATGGTAAATGGACTAGCTCTTATATAGCGCTTTTCTACTCTGACTGAGCACTCAAAGCGCTTATACAGCACGTTTACATTCACCCCATTCACACCCATTCATACAAGCACTTCCATATGGTAACTAAGCTAAGTGCTTTTAATTAGCTAACATTCACACACATTCACACTCCAACGCTTTGCGTCGGAGAGCAATTTGGGGTTAAGGATCTTGCCCAAGGATACATTGGCACCCAGCTTGGAGTAGCCAGGAATCGAACCACCGACCTTCCGATCAGTGACCTGCTCTACCTCCTGAGCTACAGCCACCCCACATGTGCAAGGAAACCCACGCAGACACAGGGAGAACAACAAAATTCCACACAGAGAGAGGCCAGGCCAAGGTGGAATCGAACCCAGGCCTTTCAGATGTTATTCTAACTGTGAGGCAGCAGTGCTAACCACCGCGCCACCATGCTGCAAGTTTCCTCCGGGTACTCCGGTTTCCTGAGTCAGGCAAAAGATTTCCTCCAACATCTATATACAACAGCAGTCTTTTCCAAAGTCCATCAGAATGTTTTTTTAAACCTAAAGTTGTCCCTTAGTGCACCAAGAGAAGCTAGCTTCATCGTCCATTGTTGAACTGAACTGTAACAAATTAAATTGAAATGGGTTGAACTAATTAGAACTGAATTGAAATACTGGTTTGTTTGCATTCCTAGGAACAGGCTTTTTTAAACTTTGGGTGTCTTTATTAATTTTGGTGCTTATTTATTGGACTTTTTTTAAGGGCATTTTAATTTTGATGAGTTTGTTGTTATAATACACAGTTTTGTATTGACAAGCATTGTGTGTCTTCTGTTTCAAAATGTGCTTAACTCTTTAATACACAGAGTTGGTTTGAGGTAACTGGGGGCATGAAATATTGAATTCATTTATGTGACAAAAATTAAGACCATACAAACACCAATGTGAAGATTTTTAAAGCCACAGTTCAACCAAAACTCCAAGGGCCTGCTATTCCTGGACCTTTGTTGACTGTTGGTTGAAAAAGGTTTCCACACTTTGTGAAACCTATTTTCAGAGCCTCTCATCGCCTATCGGATTTTGTCTAGTTTTTTCTTTCCATTTATTTTTTTTTTCACTTTATTTTTATACACACATTTTTAGAATTATTTAGAATAAACTGTAAGAAAACAAAAAGGAAAACACAAAACAGGTGGGTAACAAGTCCAACAACTATATACATTTAACAACAACAGTTGGGAGCAGCAGTCCAAGCAAAAGGCCATGTTCCTCTTTTCGTTTGTTCCATCGAGATCGTCCTCGGTTCTTTGACGCTGTTCTGTATAATGTCCATTTGGACCATTTCTTTTGGTGTTGGTGTTCTTGTAGCTTTAGGTGGTGTGTTATCTTTTCCATGAGTTGAATTTCTTCTACCGTCTGTATCCACTGCTCTATAATAGGGAGGTCTTTTTTCCCCATTTCCTTGTAATTGCCTTTTTACTGGCTACTATTAGTATTTTAACCAAATACATGCCCATTTTTTGTATACTTTCTTCAGGAAAACACACAGGTATAGTGAGGTACAGGTTATAGGAATCTTGTATCCAAGTATTTTCAGGAGTGAATTACTTAACACCTTCCAAAATTGTATCACTGTCACGATAGTGTTGGTGTTGATAACCTGTACTGATGTTTTATATGGATTCCTGTTTATTTGAGTTTTTTCTTATATATTTTTCTAATGTTTTTCTAATAGTTCTCTTATTCTTGTTTTTCATTGTGAGGAGCAGTGGTGAAATGTTTTTAATCTTTGACACTCTTGGCAAGCTACCTGTGGTTTTTATGAATGGTCCTATCTGTTTATATTTTATTCATTGGATTGCGACTATTCTGTATGGCACACTCATGATTTTTCAACTGTTTGCTTTGTCCCATTTTTGGAGTGGTCAGTGAATGGGACCTGTCGCCTGACTCCTCTCCCTGTGCTAGAGGTTACTTCCTGTTAAAAGGGAGTTTTTCTTTCCTGCTGTTGCCACATGTTTGCTCACAGTGGTCATTTGATAGTTGGGGGTTTCCTCTATATTATTGTATGGTCTTTACCTTACATTACAAAGCACCTTGAGGTGACTGTTGTGGTTTGTTACTACATAAATAAAATTGAATAGAACTGAATTTAATTGAATTGGAACATTATTAGTTGTGTGTGTTTGTGTATTATTGTATATAATTATTGTATATAATTAGCTGCTGCACTAATTCCATTCCAACTATCTCTTTCAAACTCTTCTTATGTAGGGTCTGAAGAACCAGTCTCAGATAAAGCTAAATATTGTGAGATGTCCCCCAGTGACTACAGTACTCATCAGAAGGCCAGACCTCCGCTACCAGCTGGGCTTCAGCGTCCAGAATGGCATTGTGAGTAGTGCTTTGATTCTTTCCTTAACGATGACTGCAATTTTGTTAAATTTCTTTACTGAATTTTATTTGTCATTTTAAAGAACTGATGTCTCTTCAACAGATTTGCAGCCTTATGCGTGGGGGCATCGCTGAACGGGGTGGGGTCAGAGTGGGTCACCGCATCATTGAGATCAACAGCCAAAGTGTCGTGGCCACACCCCATGAAAAAATTGTCCAGATCCTGTCCAATGCTGTGGGAGAGGTAAGACATTATGCTACACTGTCCATAAGACTGATCTGGATATTGTGATGCTTCCATACATTAATTAAAACTAATATATGCAAGTAAATCAGCACAGTGGTACAGTGGTTTGACCTTCTGGTTTCTTACTACTAGTCTCCAGGACTTTGTGTGGTTTTCTCACTGTGGTTGTGTTCACAATGTGTGTGTGGGTCTATGGATACTCCTGCTTCCTCCCAATGTTGCAAAGACATGCATGTAAGTTAAACTGCTCATCCATAATTGGTCATAGTTCTGAATACAAGGTAAACACAACACATGTACCGAATAGGAAAGAAATGCTTTATTGGTATGTGGGAAACAGTAATGCCAGTCTGTAAAATTCTGCCACCTACCAACCCTAAAGCAGCTAAAGGGAAACATGTTTCAATTTCAAATCAAAATCAATTTAGCTACACAAATGTAATAAATTCTGTTTCATGAATCTCAAGTGAGCAATAAACATGAAAAGAACCCAGTTTTACTAAAGCAATAACAGATTAAGATCTTGAGCCATTTATGAAGATGTAGGTTTAACACTTTAATATCCTAGTATATCACAAAAAATGTAAATGTTATGAAAAGGATGTTTTTACCTCCAAAGAGACTATGTTTTTGCCAGCATGTGAGTGTGTGTGATTCTGTGTAAACACAATAGCTCACATTTTTAAATACATTTGGATCAATGAGTTCATGAGAATGAGGTCATGTTAACAATCCGTTCATCTTTGCTTTACATCCATCAAGGTCAACTTAATGATTTATTGGCTGAAAATTGACAAGACGCCTTATAACTTTAAAAACTGATTCTTACAAGCAATTGTCAGAATTTGTAAATATATAAAGATAAATAGTGATGTTTATTAAAACTATGTTCTCTTGACAACATATAGGCATATTGGGAATGATGTATGGGGATCTAACTGTCATGTTACTTTGGACTAGGGCTGCAACTAACGACTATTTTAATAGTCTATTAGTCATCAACTATTGAAACAATTAGTCGACTAATCGGATTATGAATCACATAATTATGAAATGACACATTTTATCAGCTTTTACATTTTGCGTAAGTTTAATTAAAACGCATACATGTCAAGTCTCCCGTTTTGCCCAGGAAACTCCCGTATTTTACTCCTGTCCAGCCATATTATTTTCACGTAAATTTCCCGTATTTTAATATAATTTTTTAAAAATTATTCCTCCCACTCCAAACTGAATTCTGTCACTAGTCGCGAGAACTGCCACCTGCAGTAGCCTGAGTGGCAGTTCTCGCGAGGTTAGTGCAGACAGCGGGAACAAACCCGGAAAAACAACTGGACCTCGGTTGGGCACAGTGCTGCCAATTTAGCATGTTTTCAACCCCCCGTAATGATGCCCCCCACCACCCCCAAAAAGCAACAGCGAAATCCTCCGTTGCCTAACCGCTCCCATCGGCCTATATCAAACTTTATCTCGAAAGCGAAGTTGACACACTAGGACACAGACAATAAATACAATGGCAAATGGGAAACAGCTGGGAGGCAACACAGGAAGCAAAACTGAACCAAAAGCACCAGAGACCTATCAAAATAAAACAGGAAGTCAACTCACAGAACACAGGGAGACAGAAACACATGGAATGCAGCAAAACAGGACTATAAGAACATAAAACACTGGGCCACCGGCCCAGGACCATGACAGAGATGTGTTATATCTTTAAATAAAATATTGTCAAGAAAAAGAGAGTGAATCCTCATAAATAATAATGAAAATCATTATACTCAAAAGTATGTCAAGTAAAATCAGTTTCAAAAGGACAAATAACAAAAGCCTGCACTTTGTGTTATTGCACCAAACACACAAAAGATGTGTGTTTACATTTTCTAAGACCGTCTGGCCTTCATGTTTGTGTGTGTGTATGATCTGAGGCAGTAATAAATTTGTCTATTAACAAATTAAAGTAAGACATATTTAGTAATCTGCAATTTATGAGTGAAACCTTCATATAGTCAGATTAAGCATAGCTTTATGTGTAGTCCCTATTTTTGTCAGTAAGGCGCAATGACCATGGCAGCCTCGAGTCGGCCCAGTAGAACTTGAGAATTCTGCCATATGACAGTGGAAACATCTTTGTTCATCTGATCTACTTAATTTGTTTAGAGCTGGCGTACAATATAGTAGCTGGTGTAGTGTCAGATATGAGGGCTGGCACTACTGAGTGCTGTAATAATATAAATACATGACCAGAATTCCATGATGATTGCTTTGTTCTGTTATGTCTGTCTTAGATTCACATGAAGACCATGCCTGCAGCTATGTACCGCCTGCTGACCGCCCAGGAGCAGCCTGTTTACATTTAACACATAAACTGACCTCAAAAATCAGCTCCCACAACCCAACCCAACCCAGCTCTCATCTTGTACAGCTGATGGATTGTAGTGAGTTGTTAAGATTGTTGTGTAGCTCAGACTCATCTTTTGGCAACACAAAAACCGGTATCATCCATATGTATTCACTAAGAGACTTATTCCTAATAAAGATAAATCAGTTAAACAATGTGCACACCTGATGCATTTTCAGTAGTGTCCCAGAATCCTCGGAGTATCTTTATGGTTTACCGTTGATGTTTTGAAATTTAATATATTGAGTAAAATACTTGCGACCTTGTAGAATTGTAATGGCAATTACACTTTAGTTCATGAAACTAAAATAGTGTCCTCATTGTTGAATAAGATAAATTTGTTGCTCAGTAGAAATGTTATTTCCATGTACATCCAGCACTCATTACAGTGGTGGTCACATGTTTATACTCACTATGGGCATGAATGTCATACAATATAGGAATTAATATGTCATTTTAGTCTCTAATTGTCTTTGAACTGTTCTTTTTCCAGAGTGGAATGATTGCACAGCATACATCTTTAATGACTTTACAAAGCAAGGATTGTGTGCACAAGTTTGAATTTCTCTAATCCATACAGAGTCTAAAGTATGCATGCTGGCTCAAGGGTGCCTCGCTGATATTTGGATAAGTTTCCCTTTACAAATTGCACCTTGATCAAAGCATCTGCTTTGGTAGCCGTTTGCTTCTCGTGCAATACTGGCTGGATGTGTAGCGTAGAACCTTCAGCACCACTTATTAAAAGATTTAAGTACATTTATGTATACATTTGAGCCTGTATGTAGGCTTATGACCAAGAGTAGATGAAAGAAAATGCCCCCAAAATTCAAACGTTTTTTAAAGTCATCAAAGATGTATGCTGTAACATGATTCCATCCTGGAAAAAGAACGGTTCACAGAAATAATTCAAAGCACAAAATTATCATGATATTCATTGCCATGATGAGTGTGTCTAAACTCCTGACCACAACTGTATATGCTACTATTCTACTCCCATTTTGCTATTTCACCGCTGCCCATACCTGGTTATTTTTTCTCCCCATGTACAGTACCAGTGTATATACAGTACCTTTGAGAGGTACTGTATATAGACTGAAATTATTATTTTTCACTACATATGGGACCAACCTTGTTTCTATTCTCAGCTCACTCTCACTCTACTCTAATCCACTCAAAAATATTACAGTATTTGGAGTACATTACTCTCAGTTATTATCATCATATTTTATACATTTACTGCTGCATTGCTGTGCAGCTACAATCATGGTGAAAAGATATTACAGTGTGTGTGAAAAAATAACTATACTCTTATTGCTTGAAAGGGTAAATGGGTGCATGAGCTGATAATCAAAGGCACTCAATTATTTGATCATTAGCACATTCGACCACCTCTGGAAAAGCTAAGCTTTTGTTATGTTGCTTCCCATAGGTCTGTCAAGGGCTGTAAGCACATTTCCAACCAATATGATGAAGTCCATCACTCACAGTGAGAAAGATTAAGTATAATAAGTGGATAACATTTGAGGCAGTTGTCAAATTTCTCAGGAGTGGGTGTCCCAGCAAATTCCCTCCAGTTTCAGAGCCTGTAATGCTCAGAGAAATTCTTAAAAAAAAAACAAGAGCTACACTCAGACTCTACAGGTCTCAGTTAGCACATTAAATGTTAAAGTTTAGTTTAATACAGTTATAAACAAGTACGGCTTGTTTGGAAGGGTTGCCGGTAAAAAGCCTCTTTTCTCTCTAAAAAGAACATAGCATTATAGTTTAGGTGTGGAAAATAGCATCTGAACTAACCACAAACCTGGAATAAGATCCTTTGGACAGACAAGACAAAGTGGAGATGTTCGGCTGTAGTGTACATTGCCACATTTGTAACAAATTCAGTTCATTTCAATTCAGTTTTATTTGTATAGCGCTAAATCACAACAAACAGTTGAATTATTCATGTATATGTATAAAAAATTCATTTGTGTCTCCAACTGGAACTAAACCAGCAACCTTTTGCTTGCTAAGTGAATGTGTTAACCATCAGGTACTGCTGGGGGGGGGGTTCAGTTTGAAATTACTCACAAGTATGTATAGTCACATATTTATAGGGT
>VUQK01011808.1:3656-20435 GCA_015106715.1 Bujurquina vittata
AAATCCTTCTCACTCAGAAGTTTGAAAATGGTCGGCTCTTCAAACTTCTGAGTGAGAAGGATTTTGAAATTAAACACCTAAAGAAGAAAAGAGAAGAAGAAAGACTGGCCTTAGCAGGTATAACATGAAAGGTTTCACCCATTTTGCATTGAGATGTTACAGATACATCACAGCTTCTTCCTGCTTCATCCACTCATCTGTTTAGGCACATCAGGTATGTCAGGAGCTATAGCTGCCACCAAGATTGTTGAGCTCTCCAAGAAAATTAGAGAGCTAACTGCTGAAATTGAACAAGAGAAGATTAAATCCAAGCAAAGTGGCAAGAGAGTCAAAGAGCTCGAGAGAGAGGTAGAGTTTGGCTTTACGTGTATCATTTGAAATAAATTGATGTATGGAAACTTGTCATTCTCACACAAAATTGTTGTGCGACTTTCTGTAGCTACAGGCTGTTTCGGTACGTGGTCTGCCTGGGCAAAAGGTTGATCCAAAGTCACCAGCTGCGATCGTATCTGAAGACTGTGAGGTAAGAACTAATAACAAAAAGAATATATGTATTTAAAAAAATGGAAACACACAAACGATCATATATAATATGTTTCCAAAAGCAGGAAAGTCCAGTGGTCAAATCTCTGCAGGAAAAATTAGCAGCTACCCAACTGAAAGTATCTGAGTACCGCAACCAGGTTCAGTCTGCCAGGCAGGAGTTGAAAATTGCCCAGAAGGTAGGAATTTATTTCCTTTTTTATTTATAATGACTCCAAAAGAATATAGTAGTATAATGACTCAAAAAGTAGTTGAATGAGTTTTCACAAGTAACTTATAGTTTCCAAAATATGAACTACTTCAGGTTCTGATTAGTGAGATTGGAGAGGAGGTTAACTTTCAGCAATTACTAAGCTGCCCTGGGAGCTACAGAGGTCGAGCACAGCAGATACTGGCTCTTCAGACAAGGGTAAGATAAAAACTCAAGTTTGGATTAGACTTTAGATTGGTTCATATTAAAATGAAAACATTATTTATAGCTAATGAATTGCTTTTCAAAAATGATGATGAACAAAACTTGGCACCAAACAAACAGGTACGGGAACTTGAGCAGCAGCTGTATAAGTCAACTCAACAACGGCAGTCAAGTGTTGTGAGTGGAGAAGAAGAGCTTCTGTCCATGGGTGTCCCTCAGAAAACTCAAGAAAGGAATGTCAACTACATCCGCACCATAGAGAAAGAGAAGCGGGAGGCGTCTGAGGTGTGTAAAACCTCAGACACACCGGCCTGCAGACCAGTCAGGGGCAATTTGAACATATTTCTCCAGTAATTAAGTCACTTCATTGACTCCCAGTCCTGCACAGAATTCTGTGAGTTCATAAAGCTCTCAGTGGGTTCGTCCCCCAGTCCAGTTCGGACTAGCTCAGTGCCCTTAACCCAGTTAGACTGGTCAGGTCACCAGATGCTGATCCTTTAACTATTTCCAGAATTAGATCTAAGTGTGCTGAAGGGCCTTCAGTTACTGTGGTCCTGTTCTTTGGAACAAGCTGCCTGCTGACCTGATGTCAGTTACGTCTACATTCAACTTCACGTCTACGTTCTACTTAAAACTGTCTTATTTTCACAGGCTTAGAGTATTTTATTTCTTTGTACAGTTTTATTTAGTTGTTTCCGTCGTGTAAACTCGTTGCAGACCTACATAGGTTTTTATGATTTTATCTTTTTTGTTAAGCACATTGAGTTTACATGTAATCAAATATAAATAAAATTGCAATTAGGGGCTGCTGGAGGTCGCATGCATTTTGGATGGCCAGAGGGCTGTTGACCAGTGCCTAGGTCTTTGTAACGGGCTTAAGCAGTGATTGTAAATTAATGAAACATTACATTGTTAATGCACTAAGGCTCTTCTCTCCTTCCCCAACTGTACAGAGGCTCGGGGTGGACTATGAGGCACTCTTGAAAGACTACAAAGATGTGAAGCAAAAGATGGAAGCCTCCAAAGCCAGGAACAAAACTCTGTCTGCTGACATCAAAACTCTGAAGTTTCAGATATACACCCTAGAGGAGAAGGGGAAACGTGATGATGAGCTTGTGAATGTTTTGTTGGTAAGACATTAGATAAGAATCAAATTCATATAGGGTCGTCTATTATTATATTCATATATACATTTTAAAGTATGTATTGTGAGATTTTAAAGCAGGTATCTCACGCCTTATTGCTTTTCATTTATTATATTAAAACAGTTAAATACCTTATTAAATAGGCCGTGGCAGTTAGTATTAATTTCACTTTGTATTTATGAGTTGAAGTCAAAATATTACAGAACACAGGATTTCCTGTGACAAGACCATGCTTTACTATGTTGTTCTCAACAACTTAACACATGTTTTCTACCGCTGGCAGAAGCAGCAGACCCAGATGCAGACATTGCTGAAACAACTTAGCCAAAAACAAAATGTACAGAGCTCGGAGACCCAGGAGAGCGCAGGACAACAGCTGGGCAACAAGCCTTCTGTCAACCAGAGATTTAAGGAGATACTTGCTGAGAAAGAGGCCATTATCAAAGAACTACAGAAAACCCAGCAACTCTCTGAGAAGGTAGGCGAGGAACAATTAGGTCGTTTTGTGCTTTCTCCGAGATTACAGCATGGAAAGTCTGACCAGCTATTATATGTGTGTTTATAGATGTTGAAGAATGGTGATGTGCACAGGCAGCCCAGCATCAGGATAACAAACTGTACTTCTGACGTTTCCCCAGAAGAGGGAGGCATTACCAAAAGAATTCCGTCTTCAGGGTATGCGTGCTGGGCGGATAATGAGAATCATTGAAATATTCTTATTAGTTTAACTTAGTGATTCCCAAATTTTGGAATGTTGATACGTTGCAGGTGGGGTGTGGACAAAGGGGAAAATATAAATTTAATTTAAGTTGATATGATAAAAAAAAAATAAAATTATATCTCGCCCTATGTCAAATGGGATAGGCTCCGGCCCCCCCGCGACCCATATGCGGAAGTGGATGCAGGCATGGTTCAATTTGGACCCTTTAAAAAAGAATTGACATTTATTTAATAAAATTATTTTATTTGATTTGAAAAAAATTCTGGGGTCTTATCTGGCAGGAGAAGGCCTAATAATTTACTCAGGTTAATCTGTTATAAGTTGATGATGATTGTGATGCTAAACATTTCTGTGCTCTGCTGGGATTTCTGTTGACAACCTTTCGATGTTTTTTTTTTCAGTTCATTTTCTAAATTTGGTCATAAACTGGTGCTGCCAGCTGTGGGGAGCAGCATAGAATTCAGGTAAGTGGAAGTCTTTTGATGTGTATCGTTTCTGCACTGTACTGACACGGGCATGACTATTGAATTAATAAGCGACGCGAGCACAGCTATACCTCACTGTAGTGAATATAAAGTCCTCTTTGAAGAGAAGGACAGACCCGTCAAGCTGTTTAAAGGCTAACCAACTCGAGGAGTCTGTGAAATATACTCTAGATTTTCGTTTGCAGCTGCAGTTGGTTTCCAATCTCTTGCTCACAGTGTAATTCTATTATTGGGACATGGTTTTAAAATGCACGTCTATGTGTGAAAGTATAGCTTAAAAAACACCACTTCACCAGTTTTGATTGATTCCTCCAAAAAGCCCAAACAAAAAACAGATGAAAATGTCGAGCCAGCAGCACTGGCCATGAAATATCTCCAAAAGCAAGACCGTTTTCATTTTCTTACCTTTGCCACATAGAATCCAGATTGCTGCAGCTAACAGGTCTCCAGCTAGATCTGAAGTAGCATCTTTATTTACTGTTGCTGGCTCGCTTACTCATCAAAGATGGTAATGAAGGCGTGCTTTGATGGTGGGAAATCCTTCATTGCTAGACTGCTTTAGTCCATACCTACAGTATGCACTGGGAGGATGATTCACATGATCCTTCACAAATTTTGTTTTTTATATTTTAAGTTTGCATTTATGTGCACCGCAAAACAAAAATGGCCTTTTTTTCTTATCAAGGTAAAAATTGAACGCTATAGTGCTGCACTACTAAAGTGTTAACTGAGTTTGTGTAGTCCCATCCCAAGGCCACAGGCACAGGCAGGCTTTCTCCATTTCTGTTCATTTTATTTATGTAGCCACAGTCATTACTGTGGTGTGCACTAATGAGAGCGTGGTGGTTTATTTTACAGTTTTCAGTTTAAAGTCTGAAATTTAATGATGTAAAAATTAAACTTTTATATAAAATTGCATATATTTATTAAGCTAATAGCCCATCTTAGCAAGTATATGCATTTCCTTAAGTATATCTATTTATATTTGTCACTCCAAAGCTCTATTCAGCTGTGTCTAATTAAAATAATTTCATTGCATTCATTCTATTATTTGTCTGAATCTTCTAGAGCCAAAGAGCTGAGCCAGACATATTTGGAGGCAGGAGTACCAAGAGGAGCACCGCAGGCCAGTGATCCTGGAGCTGTTTGAGAGGACAAAATTAGATTAGATAGTAACCACTGTGCATACAGCATGGCTAGGACTGATATGCCAAGACTCAGTGACAGCATGATGTGACAATATCAAGATTTTTTTTTCTTTTTTCAATTTCTTCCTTATCTTTCTTGCGCATGGCTATCACATCTCTGTCGACGGGAGCAGTGTCCCTCAGCACCAAGGGGTCTGAGCAACGGGAACTGTCCACAGACAAACCTGAACGGACTGTCCAACAGTCCAGCTGGCATTTGTAAACATTGTATTTCTGGCTTTTGACAACACTGCCTTTAACTGCTTCTGATTCAAGAGTTTTACTATCAATTTTAACCAGATGACAGAAATAATGATGTGCGGTAGTAGACACACTGCAGACAGCAGTGCTCATTCTGCCCATAAATTCAGGGGTTGCACGGAGATGTTCATGTTGGTCTTGTATGTTGTCTCTTGGCTGGTCATTCAGCTGGAGGAAACGCGGCCGCTGAGGGCATCCCTAAAGAGCACTCTCCACCATGACCTACAGCTTTCAGTGACGTGATGAGACAAGCCAGGCATGTTTTCCTGCAGGCTCTGTGACAGCACAGACAAGACACTAACCAGAGAAACTGGCTGGTCCCTGCTCAGCCTCACTTCCAGCTGAGCCCTACCTTCTTCTGTCACATGTGACAAACAGCAGCCTGCAGGGGGGAAAAAAAGCTCTCCTCTTCTTCCACACAAACATTATATGCATCTCTGACTTTTTTCCCATTTGAGCCCCTCGCAGACAGTTTGTGACGTGGGGTCAAGTGACCTCGATTTAACAACTTAACTACCTTGAGTAGAACAGCTTTCAACTTAACCCTGATGGCTTCAGACAAGTGTTCCGACTGATTGCAGCAACGGTTGACGCTGATAAGACGTCTCCCTGTGGTTTCACATCTCGTCTGCTCGCTGTTTTATAAATGTCACTGTCACATTTTATTAACTATATGTTTGTCTTTGCTCGGCTGGTAACCTTAAATGCATTACAGGTATTGAGGCTAATACTGTCTGTTTTCAAAGTAAATATTTTCTGTAAACCAAAGAAACATCCAAATTAATCAGTGAAAAGGAACCAAATCCTCACCAAATATTTTCAATACATTGTTTACCTTCATGGCAATGACTTTCGTTGATTTTTTTTAAAAGGTTTTTTTTGGCTCCATGTAGTTGTGAATAAATGTGCGACAGGCCAGGCTAAATAGTAATCACCGCAGTTAAGTTCCCAAAAGTTTCAATATTCCTATTAAATATTAACACTAATCATTTCTGACTTGAAACCAGCTTTGTGGGAATAGCGGTTGAAAATGATTGCGAACTCAAGCTGCACAAACTCCCAGTGTAGTCCTCTATACATTCCCCAGAGCGTGTCACACATGCACAGTATATGGCTCTTAATCCAAAGGTTGTCTGGATATGCCCAGTGGGAGTGGCCCTTACATTCATACTAACATCCGAGTTATTTTCTTCCGATGTAGCCAAAAGGGTTTCAGCAGAACCCCCCCTCCTCCCTCTCCACATCACGCTTAATTTAAAACCATGGCTGAGTTAGTGTGCTGCTTCAAATACCGCACTATGTCTTCCAGGACCCTGTGGGAGATTGGCAGGTCCCCATTGGACTGAGTGAGAAAGTGCCACAAGACAAAAATATCAGAGTTTGGACATGATGAAGAAAGCCTTTATGCTCAGAGTAACAAAAACAGCTTGTGTTTGAATACCTCCTGGATGGAAGGTGAAGCGCTCTTTAATGTAACAGAGTGAGATGTGTCGCCATAAGAGCAGCAGAGAGATGAGCAGATGAGGATTGCCAGATTCGCATCAAATGAGGAAATCTGCGTCGGAAAGGGTGTTGACGGAGCAACTGCTTGTCACGGTCCCTAACTGCATCTGATTGCCAGGAAAGCGCTTAACTGAATACATTTCTGTTTGGTTTTCTAAATTTGCCGCAAAACTGCTTTATGTGAAGCCAGCGTTTGGGCATTTTCTCAAACCTGTAATTATATTTAATTTTAATGCGGTAGGTGGTACCAAGAGGGGCATTATTGCCATCTTCAATAAGCTTTCCTTTTTCAGCCATGCTACTGTGAAATTTCAGCTAACCTAATATCACAGATTAATATGACTACTCATGTTGACTTCAGTTCTTTAAGAGTGTCATCACTTTCAAATAAATTACACTTCACCAGACAATTTTATTATTGTTTTATGTAGCTGCATTACGCAGAAAGGTGTAGATTTATTCCAAAATGCCCAATAACCCACCAAGCCAAACACAAACTTATGTAAACACAGCATACGTAAACAGCCTCACCTATTTGTCATTCCAAGTTTGAATGACTCCTTTCTCCATCCTTCTCCTCAGAGGTATTCCCTCGTTCTGGACCAATGCTTCCTGCAGACCATTGACTGCATCCAGAAACTAAAGTAAATAGTGCAGCTGTGAACGCAGAGGTTAAAGTTAGCCATCAGTACATGAGGGATCTGTGAACTTTGCTCAGGCCAGAAAACGGTTTGGACCTCTATGAGTCCATTCATCTCTCAGTGCCCCTCTCATTTACATGTAATGGAAAGAAAATAAACAGCAGGGTCCTAATGTGCTCATTTACAGTAAGTAGAAATAAAGTAATGAGTTTTATCTTTTCCAGGCAGCGGTGAGGGGAAAGGTAAAGATCAAAGTCTGCAGGGGGAGTTATTGACACTGACGGTGTGAAGGTGTTCACTACAGTCACCCACAACTGATAGCGAGGTGCTGATGAAATGTGGCTTGTGCATAGAACGCCTGATCCTGATTCGCATTTGTGCTCTCATATTTTAAACTTTTTGAGTCTTTTTTTGTTCATCTTTAAACGTCTTTTCTTACACTTCCCTTATGGCCAGTGAGTGCAGTGAGTCAACACTGTATGAGCCCTTCAGTAATTTTGTTTACTCAAATATGTTTAAATAAGAGTACCATCACTAGATGGCAGTGTGGTTAGTCAAGTACTGTAGGCCACCCAGTTTTTTTTTCTTGATGGTGATTCCTATGTTTTGAGCTAAAGCCAAAAATGAAATTAAATGGATCCTGCAGGATTAATGTGCTCCTAACAGCAAATCTATGCATTATGGGGTTATAGAGCACAGTTTAATTGCCATTATTGTGTCACAGTTGTCATTTAATCATTGACTTTTCTAGCTTTTGGATAAGCTGGATGAATATTTATCCAAAAGGATAAATATAAATAGGATGAACACAGTAATAATACAGAATTATTAATATGGCTGAATGTGCCAGCTGTATTACTGTGGTTGAGATACTTGAAAGGATGCATGACTAACATGCTGACTCTGTGTTAGAAACATTCCTTAGAAAAATTCCATGCTCCTCACACTGCTGAGCGCGCTGTCGCTGAAGGCTGCGTTTCTCCCCCACTTTAGTAACCAAGTGTCGTTCTTGACTTGTGGCTCTTCCGCATCTAAGCCTCACGGCAATTTTCTCACTCTAGATTGAATTGCTCACCATGTTGTATCAAACCTGGAAATAATACATTTCTTTGGAAAACACTTCACCTTACATCTGATGATGGTCACGGGAAAAAACAAAACAAAAAAACAGCTTCTTTGTTTTAATCCAATTCCAAATGCCTAACATTGCATTTGGACTCGCTGTGAAGAAAGGCATGTAGTGTGTGCAATTCAACAATGTATGTGTGTGTGTGTGTGTGTGTGTGTTTTTTTTAAAGAAACTCAAACACCGTCATGCAAATGCACTCATCACTGGTGCAGATATCATTTATGTTCCTGCACGCAGACTCTACGCCTGACTGTACTGCAGGATGTCCGTTTACTAGCAAACTTGTTTAATAACTACTTTAACACATGCTAGCATGTTGGGGTGACATTTGGCTCATGAACATGATCACGGTTTGTGAGATCTGCAGCCTTCTGGAGATGTGTACAAGGGCATCGCTGATGACGGGCGATGATTTTTGTACTTTTATGTTTATCTGAAAGTTTTGAGTAGAGAGAGAGAGAGAGATGGAAATAACTGGGAGAGACAAAAGGGAGTGCTACACCAGCTGAGATGTAGTGAAGCCCCAGGAGGCCTGTTGCTCAGAGAAATGCTGTCTCTGTATGTTTTCTGAATATAAATGTATGAATATTTGTTTTGACACAACAGTCACATCCTCCTAATTAACACTTAACAGGTCCTCAAGGTGCCTGTGCAAAATCATACACTGGCTTCATGTAGTAGGTCATTTAAGGGTGAAAAGCAGCTGAATGTTCTCAGTGCTCTCTGACTCTTTTCAGGTAATCATTAAAGATTGAATTCCTAATATATGTCAGTCATTAAAATATACGTATTGTATGTAATAAATGCAGCACATGTCCAGGCCCAAATTTCAAGGTTTGATGGTAGTTCTAATTTACTGCCATACCATAATAGCCCCGAGCATGTTTCTTCTGTTGCATAGAATCTAGTTCAGCACATAGCCATAGGATGAAAATGTCAAACATTTTGGGAGACCTTTTAACTCCCTGCATTATAATCAGACAAGCCATTTGACCTTTTTTGAGGCATGAAGATGCAACAAGTCATTATTATCATCACATTTTTTACCAAAAAAAACCCCAACTATGGCATATTATAAATAAAAAATGGGTAAGTGAATTCCATTTGGTGAAAATATCAGTTTTCTGCAGCTTATCTGGGTGTGGGTCACATGGGGCAGTTTACGCTGAGCTTCCCAGACTTCCCTCTCCCCAGCCACTTCCTCCAGCTCTTCTTGGAGGACATAGAGGACAGCTAAGAGACTCTTGGGTCAGCCCTGGGTCACCTCCCAGTTGAGGATGCCTGAACTGCACTGGCTCTTTTCAATGTGAAGGAGTAGCAGCTGTACTCTGAACTCCTCTCAAGAGCACAGAGATTCTTGGAAGAAGATCATTTCCACCACTTGTATTCATGATCTCATTTTTTTGTTCACTACTCCCAACTCGTGGCCGTAGCTTAGGGTGGGAATGGATACAGCATCTGCATTATTGCAGACACTGCACTGATCCATCTGTCAATCCTCCATTCCCTTCTTCCCTCACTTTTTTTGGCCACAGCGGCTTTATTAGCAGTGGAGAGAGAGAGAGACGTACATGTAGGGCAGTTCTGACAGAGTCCAAAATCCACCAGGAACTAGTGCTACTGGCAATGTGAACCAAGCTGTCAGTATGGTTGTACAAGAACCAAATAGCCCACAGTGGGCCCAGTACCCGATACTCCCAAAGTACTTCCTACAGGACACACCCTACAGGTTTCCCCAAAGGATCAAATGCTCTCTCCAAGTCCACATAACACATGACTGGCTTAGCGAACTCACCCTCCTCAAGAGAATAAAGAGCTGGTCCAGTGCTCCATTTTCCTCCTGCTCATGGAGATTTGAATTAAAGATGGACTCTTCTCTTCGGTGCCTTGGCATAGACCATCCAAGGGGTGTCTTAGAGTGTGATCCCTTGAAGTTGGAAGAGACTTTTTAAAAAGGGGGCTCCGCCACCTCATGTTTGTAAGTCCAAAGGCTCTGTTCCTGACTTCCACATTACTTTGCAGAGGCAGGACAGTTCCCCAACATCCAGAGCATTAAGGAACTTGGAGCATAATCATCAGTTTACTTAATAAAATAGCACATTAGAAACATATAGAAACAAATCAGTACATCAATTCAATTCAAACTTGAAAACATTGATGTTTATAATGTCTTGAATGGCAGCATTCATATTTTGTAAGTGAAATGACTATCAGTCTGTCCTCTGTGTCAGTCTGAAATGATGCAGTGAAGTGTTATGTGCTTCCAACTGTATGCTTCCATGTTAGCAGGCACACACATTCCCAGAGATCATGTTGACAAGCAGTGGAGCAACACTTCAATACAAGTTGTCGACAGTGTGGTTTTGTAACTTTGTTGCTCATAGGGTGAAAGTAGCATTGGACAAACCACTTACGCTGCTGTTGGTTTTTAGTCACAGTGAACAATGGACAGAGTATTTAAGAATCTTTTAACAGTTGTTGAACTTTACAGATAATGCGGTAAAATAGTGCACTGTGACTCTCACTTGGTCCGCTTGGTACACTGTCTGCAGGTAAGGGTGCAGGTCTCCATAAGCAAGAAACACTTCTAACAGGCATCACTGCGATACTCACACTTGCCCCTAACACGTGCGTATCGCCAGTGATTGTGTCATTGTTGCAGAAAGAATAGTACACATCTTTGAAGGAATTTATGATTCCCTTGAAAGTAAATAAATAAATTTATTAACATATAACACTTTCCAAGACAAGGCACCAGTCACAACGTGCTTTACAGCGGTATCAATATAAAAAGAACAGCTAATACAAGGTCAAAATGATTGAACCAAATAAAAAAAGGAGCACAAAATATTACCTACAGTAAATGCCCACCTGACTAGATGAGTTTTAAACAGTTTGGAATGGCTAAGGTTTGGAATGCACAATCCCCTTTAGTTTTCAGACAGGTATTTGGGATCACAAGAAGAGCTCTATCTGTGGACCTAAGGATCTGTGTCAAGTGGAGGGCTTGGAGAATAGGGATGGAGTAGTTTGAGAATATACTGTAAGTGGGGGACTCATCTTGTAATGCCATTAAAGTAAGAACCAAGGTTTTAAACTGAAATCTAAACTTGACAGGAAGCCTGTGCAGACCCTTTAACAATGAGGCGATATGAGAACATTTATGAGAGTGAGTTAAAAAGTTTTGCAGCAGCATTTTCGACAGATTGGAGAGAATAAAAAGATTCTTTAGGCACACAAGAAAATAGTGCATTACAATAATCCAAGAGAGAGGAGATATAGGCATGAACAACCATCTCCAGGTCGCTTTTTTGAGACAACAGTCCTGATTTTAGCAATATTTCTTAAATGGAAAAAGCAATAGCAGATCAGGGACTTTATGTGAGCTTTAGAAGTCAATACCAGAGTTTTTTTTAAGTGTAACTCTTCTAGTTTATATGCAAAAATAATTATTACTCTTTCGATTTAATTAGACCCGACTTAGAGTTCTGCGTCAGTTCTATGTATATAACCGGAAATGCCCTCTGAACCCTCTGTTGTAACATACGATGTAACCTGAGGTGCACCTCTTGAGAAATATAACTACATGCCCACCAGGATTGTGAGTACCGCATAGGCTTCAGAGGGTATTTCCGGTTGTGTATGTAAGGCCCACAAAGACCCAAGGCAGATATCTAATTCACCATCACTCAATTAGCAAGCGGGTGTGGCATTTAGCATTTAACATTAGCAAGCTAATTAGCAGTAATTAGACACTGTCTTCTCTGGAAAAGTTGTTTTCCATCCAACCATTAATTGCATTAAGACAATCAATTACAGTGGATAATTTATCCAATACGTGAGGTTTAATGGAGCGATACAGTTGAATGTTGTTGGCATACAGATGATAAGAAATGGTTTATTAAACTACTAATAATGTGACCTAATTGGAGAAAATACAGTGAAAAGAACAAGGGACTTAACCCAGATCCTTGTGGAAATGGATAATAATGCAGATACATCTGCCCACTAAGACTAAAAGTGTTCTATCAGCAAGGAATGCCATAAACCACTCCAAGACAGGGCCCAAAATCCCCACTATGTGATTTAACCTGTAGATTAAGATTTGATGATCAAGGGTATCGAAGGCTGAGCTGAGGTCCAGCAAAACACGGACCAGTCACCCTTATCTGCAGTCATCAAAAGGTCCTTTGAGTTGTGCTTTTTCAGTGGGTTTAACTTGCTGAAACCAGATTGAAAGTTAGAATATTGTAATTCTCTAGAGCCTTCCTTAATTGTATCTCAACAACCTTTTCTAATATTTTGCCAATAAAACAACGTTCTGAAATTGGTCTATAGTTTGTGAGTAATGATGGATCAAAGCTTGATTTTTTTCAACAGGGGTTGGACAACCCCCCTATTTTAAACAGCTGGGGACACAACCTAGTAACGAGCGATTTATCAGAGAGACCACAGAAAGACCAAGAGCCAAAACCCTAAGAAACATGTAAGTGGCTAACATATTGGCTGGGCTTTTTGAGGGTTTCATTTGGGTTTATATTTCAGATATATATTACAAAATGCTAAGCACACTATGTATCAAATGTCAGCCAACATTCCTTCCTTTTGCTTTCTCGTTTTTGGAATTCATCCTCACATGCATTGACATTCACAATGATCTCTCCGGATTATGTCACGTGCAAGACAGTTACTTAGAATACACACATCCTAGTAGAGTTAATCTAAGAAGCCAAAATAAAAGGCATCAAGAAAAGGAACAATATATTTAATCATTGCACTAAAATTGAATATACTATTATTTCAGTGCAATGAATCATTAATTAATTAGCTCGTGACTTTGCGTTCCACCACTGTCTGCCATTTTTTGACCTGTAAGGTTTTCTTTGTTTTGCTTTGTTTAGTTTTTTGTCTTTGTTACAAGTAAGTGCATTTCCATACAATCTTCTATGATTTATTTGATGAGAGGATTCATGAAGTAGTGACTCTGTTAATCCATTTAGAACATATGCTATCAGTATTTGGAGCCAGTATATCAGTAAGTTAGAGAAATCAAAATAATATGTTGTTGTATCAGTATTTTGTCCTACGTCAATTTATAATGGCAATGATATAAAATCAAACAAAATTTGCATTTGCTCAAATATTTGAGTGCACTCTGAGGTGCACTCATTATATTTAGCAGGTGTTTCACATATAAAATACTAAGCTGGTGCTTCATTTTAATACTTTAACATCGGTAAAAACAAACGTGTAATGCTTGTGAATTGCTCAGTGTTCTCATAACCATCTCATTTTACATATCAAATGTCACAACAAACCAGCCACAGGCTGTATAAAAAGTATAGTTTGTGACAGGAACACAGTTTCAAAGGCTTTTTCGTTAAGCGGCCTATGAAATAATATAAATCTGTTTTGACAAACAACAATTTCACAACCAAAACAAAACAATAAACCTTTGTGCAAGCATATCACTCTAAACAGCAAACAGGCTCTTTCAGACACCAGAGGTTTATTCGAACTGATCCAGCACTGGAATAGTGATTACATCCTACACCTCTGTCAAAAGCCAATCACAGGGAGCTATTTCTGACTGATTCTGCAGATAAGGGTTCTCATTAGCGCCAAAACACCCTCAGGATGGGGCTTCTGCCTCCTAAAGTAGTGTACATTTCTCAGTGATTTTAATCAGGGAAGTCAGATTCAAGTGAGATGGAGGAACATAAGTGTGCGTTCATCCATCAGTTCAAATCATCATCTAGCTGTGTATGCTTTATGCAGAAAACAAACTATACTGTACTATACAAACTATTTTTAAAAAAAAGTTACTCAGGAATGGGAAAATCTTGGATGGCAAAAACAGCAGAATCCACGTTAACTAGTGACACTTCATGTTAAAGCGCTTATTGGATATGCTAAGTCATCAGCAGGATATTCAAATCTATCTCTCTGCAGGATGTGTCAGTCAATCTCTTTCTCAGAAACCTTTAGGTAATGTTTGTATTTTTTTACTTGTTTTTCCACCGATAAAGCAGTATATGTGAATATTATATTTCACTTTTACAGTGGAAGCGGATGAGAGCAGATGAGATCATTGATGATAAAAGATATCCTGATATTATGTTCCATTAGCAATGAAGATGATGATGACTTACAAAACAGAAAACCAGATATTGCTGAAGAATGTAGTGAACCTCTTTGCTCAAGCTTAAAGCTGGTCTAATCAATATTTCATATTAACAATTAATCAGTTAAGTATGTGTGATCCAAAAGTTCTTGCCTGCAGAGAATTATCACACACAGTTTAGTTCTCCCAGGCTGGGGCGTTAACATAATTAGATTTTCAGATCTCTTATCTGGCTTATTTGCCAGCTGCAGCATGCCGCAGTTTTTGTAGCTAAAAACAACACAAAACAAAAATAGCAAAATTCAAACCTGCACAGACAAGCTGAACATTTAGCAGCATCAGAGCCTGATATTTCTCTCAGGGTTTGATGGAGACCAAAGCAGATCTATAAAAAAGACCATATTACAAGGTGGCTGGACACCAGACCCTAAAGCTCTTTACCACTTCAGTTGGCTATAGAGTTAATGTAGGTTTGTGGTACTGGGTTTTTACTCGAGTATTTACCCTCTTGTGTTCATTTTCACAGAGGAGTCATTAGTTTTTCCTTAGGCAAGTCCAACTTGACAACAGCATCTTGGCTCGTCAACTTTTACCACACTGAAAGGATGATGCTGTGAGGATTTTAGACTTCAGCCAGAGGCAATAAAGACAATGACTCATTCGCTCACATTCATTCACTGTGTCTGTGTAGGGCCAACCTCATCATGGTCAACTGCACCACCCATCCCTCCCCCCAGTCTGAGTTAA
This sequence comes from Bujurquina vittata, assembly GCA_015106715.1. Classification (NCBI taxonomy): domain Eukaryota; kingdom Metazoa; phylum Chordata; class Actinopteri; order Cichliformes; family Cichlidae; genus Bujurquina; species Bujurquina vittata. The sequence continues at coordinate 18,558 of VUQK01011808.1, forward strand.
CAGCCTGTCCCCAGCAGGATGAGCTGGCTGTAAACTACACCAGGTCTGTTAATTAATTAATGTACCCTAACTGCGGGGCTGATTCCCTCCATTCTGCTAGAGCAGTTTTTAGCTGGCTGCAGTTTTACCGCCAGTGTCTTTGGGTTCCTGCTCTGGTGTGGCATAAAGGCAACAGATAGACACGACCGTGGATGGGAGGAAGATTTCATCACCGTAGTCACTATTAATCACCCAGGGCCATTGTGGTCCTGTCCTGTAAACGGCGCCAGTGCAGGCAGGAAGGCAGAGAAAGAAGAGAGCAAGAGGAAGAGGGAGAGAGGGGGCAGGGTGGCTGCAGGGAGAAAGGGGAGAGAATGGTTGGGGATCAGCCTATATGCCCGCCTCAACTCCCACTGCGGGGCTGGGGAACAGTGCTGCTGTCTCAGTGCTTGTCCTCCGTGTTCTCACAGATCCCGGATCCTGAGGTAAGAACCTGATACATCACCTTGTCCTCCACAGGTTCCTCTCAGAGAGAGCCTCAAGCTTTCTCTGTGATGGGTGCAGGTGCATCGGCGTTTAAGAGGAAGCCTAAACATATGCGATTAATGGTCTTTGTTTGGTCACCGGAGTTGTTGCTAGCCTTACTGGATGAGGGGAGAGTGAACCTATGTTGAACCCTGATACATTATACTGTACGGGCTGACATGAACAGCAATGTCACACATGTTTAAGTGGGCGCTCCTGGCGGGATGAATATGACTAGCACTTGAAAGGTTTTAGTGGTTTTTAGTCAGAATAGAAAAGAGAATTTGATTCAACCTGTTCGAGCTACAAAAAGGCAGCTGAAATCTATTTTCTAAAGTACAAAACAATAAGCGATGAACGAATGACAAAACATTCTTTCATAACATAAAAATTAATCAGTAGTAGACAACTACAGAAACATGAAAGTGAAATGGATTATGTGTTGAATGCCAGTGACGTGATAGTTAATGTGTTCCTATGCACACGGAGGACATATACCAGTGTGACTGTTTTGCCAAGAGGCTGTCGACATCCTCTGAACTTTATTTTGCAGGAAACAGGCTTTTCATGGAAGATCTGAGAAAGTACAAGAAATTTCTAGTAACAGCCTCCCTCTGGGTGTTTGTGTGATGTCAGTGAAGCCTGGGTTGGTGACAGCAGATTAGGTTAATAAATAAACATAGTGTTTGTAGGGTAGAGCAAATCTATAGTTTAATAAGCGTGTTGCTACTTACTAACAGTAACAAAGATAACATTCAAAAGGTTTTAAATATCAGGAAATATTTTGTCCTTATTCACTGTGCACCATACTGGTCCTGCACTTCCTGCTTAGTAATTGGCCCTTTGAGTAATTTTTATCCAAGTGCATGCTTTTCTATTTTTAGGTATTAATCCTCTGTTCTTATACTAATCTTCCTTGATTAGTCCCCAGAGGTTTTCCGTAGAGAGACAAAACAGAACTATTATTTGAAGGAGAAAATTCAATCAAGGCTTTGAAGACGTAACACACAAACTAATCAACCAAACACCCATCAATCAAATTCATCAAATAAAACAGTTTAATAAATTTGGCTATATAATGATTAACATGATGCTCCTTGAGGTCAGTATGCCATAATCTGATTTTCCGTTCTTTGATGCACTAAATGAAAATGGCTTGGCAAAAAATAAATAAATAAGAAATTAAATAAGAAATGCCCTCCACAGGAAAATACTTAGCATGGAAAAAAAGTTATTTTTTAGGCATGCCAAATATCCTCTTTGAGGCTAATCCTGAGGGAGCTGCACACACACACACACACACACACACACACACACACACACACACACACACACACACACACACACACACACACACACACACACACACACAGA
>VUQK01011809.1:0-13482 GCA_015106715.1 Bujurquina vittata
GTTATTAAAAAAAAAAAGCACTTTGAAGTGAAAAGGAAAAAAAGCTTTTGTACTGTATAAGATTACATGAGAATGAGTTCTGTTCATGCTGGGGAAAGGGGGATGCGATACGTGACAATATTTTGTTTTGAAATTTTCAGAGGTCACTAAAGATGAACAGTTTGTTTATTGAGGTACTAGATGTTAAAAGGAAGGGGAAGAAGTAAATCTGAAAAGAAAAGGGATGTTACAATAGGAACTATTGTTTGTATAGGTGGAGCACTCGGACAGTTGTGTGTGTAGGACACGAGGATCGCGGCATCCAGACCGAGCTATATTGTTATGTACCCGCCTGAGAAATAAAAGTTAAAGACCCGCAGAGTTACAGCGGACTGAGTCTGTGCTTTTTAAGTAAGCATATTAAGGTGACGAACGAGAATAAAACAGCTATCACAGGTAAGCCAGCAGGCTGAGAGCAAAATGCTCTATTGGGGTGATATGGTAGTATGAGATCTTTAAGATGAGACAGGGTTAAGATCATCTACACAGCAGTGAAAACGTATGCCAGGCCTTCTAATAATACCGTTGTACCATGTGCCATGTGTTAATATCAAAGCATTAATTAATGGTTGGACTTCTTTAAGTAGTCTTGTACTGTAGGAGGGGGGTCTGTTAGGTTTTGAGGAATTTATTAAAGTTTACTGAGAGTCTGAATACATATCAGTAGAAAGTAGTGTTACATTATGACACATCTGTGAGATGTTTGTTCTTATTTTCTTCAACCAGTGATGGACAGAAAGATGTCCTAGCTTTACACTTTTTTTTTTAAATAGAGCAACAAACTCTTTTTCCAAGCTAAAAGATCTTCTAAATTAGTGAGATACCACTTCCTCTCTCACAGGAGCAGTCTCCACTGGATTTTAAGAGGCACTAGGAAAACAGCTTGATTGATTGCTGTTATTTCAAATGAATCATCTGAAGTGGAAAATCACTCTTGATTGAAGGAAAATTGTGGAAAATTGAAGTAGAATTTTTACTCTGATTTTGTCAAAACAAGGTTCATAGGGTTTTGGGCAGACACCGGGAAAGAAAGAAACACCGCCATGAAGAAAGAGACAAAGTGCGAGGAACAACAAAAGTGAAGGTTTTACAGTAAGTGGCTGGGTGAAAAAGACTGAGAGGTAAACAGAGCAGCAGAAAGTCTTTGAAAGGAATTGGGAAGAAGGAGTGAATAACAAAGAGCGAAAGGTCATGGCAATAATTGGGGCCATTCATCATGGGACACTTTAAGGAGTATGTGTTATGTGCCATCCATCCATCCATTGAGCCACCAGCTCTCTGAGTGGCTGTTGATAAGACTGTCTGGAGGCAGGCCAGTCACCAAGCAGCTTCTGTCCATTTCTGCTGCATAAAGCTTCAAAACCATATTCTCACAGCATGGACATCTTAGTATGTGTGCCGTGTGAGCATTATGAAGAGTATGAAAATCACATTATGAAGCTAGCAGTGTGAAATTTGAGTGCGCAGATACAAATGTGTAAATCTGAGGCACCCACTTAATCATAACAGTCCAGTCATTTTGTGTGTGTGTGTGTGTGTGTGTGTGAGAGAGAGAGAGTGAAAATTAATTAGGCATAAACCTTTATTTATCAGCAGTCAACCTGCAGAGGAAGAAAGAAAAAAGATGAAAAAATTGTACATACACTGTACAAACATAAAATTATGTGTGATCTCCATTTCCCTTTCTTGTAGAACTTCAAGGTACCCAGAGTTTTGCTTTGAAGACCGAAAACGAGGAGAAGGAGAAGAAGAAAAAGAGGAAGAAGAAGAGGAAGAAGAGGGGACAAGCTGGAAACCGAACAGAAAAAAAGAACAAGGCAACAGAAAGAAACCAAGAAAAGGTTTCTGTCAGGAAAGAAAAAGAATAAAGACTTTTTTCATGTTGTACTTTTTTGTGTGTATTTATGTAAATATTTCTATTCAAACAACATATTTTGTTTTCATGTTTAATTTTTTAAACATTTAACAGTAGCCAGGCCAGACATATCAGGAACCAAATATCTACTTATAATTGGAGTTGATATCACCTATTTGCCAATATATCCTTATGGGCATTTAAAATGTTGCATAGCTTGTTCATCAGAGGGCACTCTACAACTTCCCTTTGGAACATCACAAACAAGAACCAGCTGACCTGAGCAGGAAATGAATAATCCACACAGTGGCGTTCTGGCAGGACAAGCAAGGCAAGCAGTGCTTTCCTAGTGAAGTCTAAAAATAAAACCAAAGTGAAAGTGATCGCGCTCTTCTTTCATCTCAAACAGCACTCTGCCATTAAGCTTCTCACCTGTTTGCATCTATCCCTGACATTATGTCCTCTTGTGTCCACAATTGTGTGTTGCTGCAAGAAGAAGAAGGCTTGCCTTTCATTCCACGGAAATCCGTAGCGTGTCACAATTTCATGGGTGCGTCCTTGTCCGTTAACAAAGGCTGGAGATTGCCAAGCTGAAAGGCCAGCAGCTTTTTTTCAGGTTATGTACGCGTGCGCTTCGTGGAAAGCTCGGTCCACATCTGCATGCTTGTGGAAACAGAGCTAGCATTAGAAAGGAGATGATCTTGTGTGACTTAATATTGTGACAGATAAGTTTGACCATCTCTGAGGAGCTAGAATGCGGTTACAGTGCGAGGCTTTCTTTGCTTTAGCATGTTAGGAAGGAAAGTCTTGATGATGCAGAGGGGGGTCAGCTCCTACAAACAGGTAAAGTTTTAGAATATCTGGGAAATTACTTGAATGAATGTATAAAGTTTAACCAGCAAAGTTTTGCCGACACACCACCTTCATTTTTTTATTAATGTTTTTAATCCCTCTGTAGATACAAATAGTGTGCACCACATTTAATTCAGCTGTGATTTTGTTTATTATTAATATTTTTAACATTTTTAATGCTGATCCATATACCACTGAAGGGAACATTTTTCTGCAGAATAATTAGTTATTTTTGATCATTTATGTACAATTTGACAGTAATACAGTTTTACGCGTTGTGAGGTGTTTTCATAGTGTTTCATTGCTTCTTTTGCTGAAGCAGTGATTCTAGAAATGTCTCCACCACACCTCATTGGCACATTGTCTCTGCTTGCCTTTCTGTAAAAGTCACCGCACGCCACTGAATCCACGGCTTAATGTGACAAGAAAACGAGATTATTTTTAAACTGCATTGTCGTATCATCTTTGTAAGGACTCACAATTGGGAAATCGGTTTATGTTTAGTGTTTTTGAAAACAAATCGTTAGACGACTTTGGCCTGCTAACAGCCGGTTCCTTTAAAGACCTGCTGCCCTACTTCTTTCTAAAAGTGATATATTCATCACAAAAATCAGCACCGTAAAGCGCTATGAAAAAAAGTATTTTCCTCCTTCCTGATTTATATTTTTTGGCATATTTGTCTTAAATGTTTCAGATCATCTAAAAAATTTAATATTAGACATAGATAATCCAAGTAAATACAAAATCCTGTTTTAAAATTGTGATTTCTTTCAGTAAGAGAAAAAGGCTATCCAAACACACCCCGTCCTGTGTGAAAAAATAATTGCCGCCTAATACTAATACCTGGTTTTCCATCCTTGGCAGCAAAAACTGCGATCAGTTTGCAACAACTGGCAATGAGTCTTTCCCGTCACAGTGCGGGAATTTCAACCCACTCTTCTTTGCAGAATGTTTTAATTGGAGGGTTTTTGAGCATGAACAGCCTGTTTAAGGTCACACCAAAGCCTCTCAGTTGGATTTAAGTCTGGATTTTAACTAGGCCAGTCCAAAACTTTCATTTTATTCATTTATTTATTAGGCTGATATGTATTCAGACTCTCATTTATTAGGCAGGTGGGCATGAACTGATGACTGGACGTTGTCCTTCAGGATTTTCTGGTAGAGAGCAGAATTCATGGTTCCATAAATTACGGTAAGTTGTCCATGCCCTGATGCAGCAAAGTAGCCCCAGACTGTCATACTACCACTGCCACGTTTGACTGTTGGTATGATGTTCTTTGTATTAAATGCTGTGTTAGTTTTACGCCAGATGTAACGGGATTCCAACCCTCCGAAAAGTTCAGCTTGTGTCTCATCAGTCCAAGGAATACTTTCACAAATGTCGTTGGGATGATCAAAGATGTTATTTTGGCAAATGTGAGACAAGCCTTTGTGTTCTTTTTGGTCAGCAGTGGTTTTCTCCTTGGAAATCTCTCATGGATGCCATTTTTGCCCAGTTTCTTTCTTACTGTTGAATCATGAACACTGATAACTGAACTGAGCCAAGTTAGGCCTCCAGTTTAAATGTTGTTCTGGGTTATTTTCTGACTTTCTGGATGAGTCATCGATGAATGCTTGGAGTAATTGTTCCATGTTTCCTCCATTTGTGGGTAATAATATTTTCACAGTGCTATAGATACAGAAGGCATTATTAGCATGGTAGCTATTAATTAACCTGACAGTTTACCTCATAGAGAGAAAGTAGACGCAAATAATCTATTGCAAGCTCCTAGGTTAAAAAAAAGGTCTTGTAAAATCTGCTGATGATATCACGTAACAGTTGTTACAATCTAATATACAATTTAAAATATATAAGCAGGGTATACTTTGTGCATTCTCACTAATACAGTAGCAGTCTGTGCCAGCTTAGCATACGGTGATGTTTGACCTTGGCGATGGTCCTGAGTGAGTTCATATGTGTGTATTTGAGGTCTCCAGCATGCAATGATGTGCAACACCCCTGAGGAAAGCGATGTAGTTAAGATGGTAATGAGATCATGGTGGAGATCATATCAGACGTGTATAAATAGTGCATCTCCTTTGAAGAAAAATATGTGGAGTGTACCTGCATACCCTTCAAAAAGCCACTTGAGAAATTTTTTTTTTTGGGGGGGGGGGTGTTACACAACAGTATCTATCTAGCTATCGATTTTTCTCCAGCATTCTGTAGCCATTGTAAGCTGTCCTTGGATCTTACAGGGCTCTTCTTAACCTTGCTGTCAGCTCTCCCTGTGGGTCTTCAGTTCACAGGCTTTTTCACAGCAAGCCCACACTGGTCTCAGTATAGAGCCAAACCAATAAAGTTTTATATCATGGGCTCAGACAAACCACTGGTGTGCACAGCAGGGCAGGTGGAACTAGCCCTGCTGTTTTTGTCCTTTTAGCTTTTTTTTTTCTTTTTTTTTAAATACTTGGACATGCTACAAGTGACAAACCATGAATCCCATCCACAGGGCAATTAGAAAGAATTTAACTGTGCTCTCTATTTGCAGACTGGCCAAACTTGACATCTCTCAGAACTGCGTCTTCAGAAACCAAAGCAAGCTAAAATACACCACAGAGAATTCTCCAAGAGATGTGCCCACTCAGATTATTGCTCTTTAAAGTTTGCACAGACAAATATACGGTACTATTAAGAGTTAGAGTTAGAATTTAAAGGAAATAATTAAAACTAGTCAGAGTTCCAAAGCAAAGCTGAGATGCTGGTTTTGAATCACACCAGGAAGAGTCGACAAGAAAATATGCAGAGTAACTCACGGCTGTCAAACTTAGTTTCACTAAGAGCCATACTGGGAACTAGGAACTGCATTAAGGGCAAAACCTACAGTATTAAAATGCTTTCATTTTTTTTAAAGACATGTCTTGTATAACCATTTCTCATACAGTTTGGTCCACATAAACCTGTCCAACAGACACTGAAAAATGTGCTCAGTCTTTATATAATTTAGGAAATTTTGTATGCTAAACATAAATCATTGCAAATAGACACAGGCCCCCCTTTCTGCTCAGTAAATACATGGATTCCACCACACTGTCATTTTTAAATATGTGAAATACATGTATCAATAAAATTGAAATTAAAAAAACTGAGTGAATTAATATGTCTAAAACATGAAAAATGTGTACCTGTGAATAAACAGATATGTTTTGTTAATACGGAAGTTTTGACCACAAAAATGGTGACGAAAAAAACTGCATAGGTTTTATTATTACATTCGTCTGTCCATCTGGGGCAGCAGGCCAAGCAGGGAAACCCACACCTCTCTCTCCCTGCCAAGACTTCCAGCTTATCTGGGGGAATGTCGGGGTGTTCCCAGGCCTGCCAAGAGACATAATCTGTCCAGTGTTTCCTGGGTCTGCCCCAGGCCCTCTTCCCAGTGGGAAATGCCTGGAACACCTCACCCAAATGGCACCCAGGAGGCATCCTAGTCAGATGCTCGAACCACCTCAACTGGTTCATTTCGATGTGGAGTGGCGGCTGTACACTGAGCCCCTCCCAAATTACAGCACCCTGTCTCTAAGGGAGAGGCCAGCAACCCCTCAGAGGAAGCTAAATTCCACCACTTGTATCCATGATCTTGTTCCTCTGGTAAAATCAACAGCTTTTCTTTCACGCTCAGCGCTCTATCACAACGCACCAGTGCAACATTTGCATCCCTGCAACCACAGCCCTCATCCATCTGTTAGTCTCCTGCTCCCCTCACTCGTGAACAAGAACAGTTTACAGCCCGGCCGCCCTGAACACACTCGATCTCGTCTGATCACCTCTGATCTTGGAAGCTAAGCAGGAGCAGGTCTGGTTAGGGCATGGTTGGGTTCTGCTTCAGGTGGCTGTGTCTCTCAGGAGGTAGAGCAGGACACCTATTGCTCAAGAGGTTAGTAGTTTGAGCTCTATCTGCTCTAGTCTGCTGGATTAATAACTGCAGCCAGAATATTTCTGGGTTGTTTTTTTTTTTAAGTGCAGTCTCCTCTGAAGACATAATCTGCCTTCATCATCAAATCTCCTTTTTTATTCCATTCTGTGTTAGCTTGAAGATGCTGTGTAGGTGTGCTCCTCTGTTTATGTTGATGTTGCGATGCTGATCACAGCTATAAATGGGCAGGCTAAAATTTATTAAGAACCTACAGTGGTCAAATTTCCAGTTACCATTAACATTTAAGAGTGATCAAGCTTGATGATTTGGCATATCAGATTTTTTGGTTCTTCAGAACAATTGTTTGAATTCTTTGTCACAGCAAAGTATCCTTAATAGGAAAAAACTACACAGGAGCAAGTTTACTTACTGCAAACACTATTAAATAACAGATTTTAACAGTCTAATCATGGTGCACCATTCTTTTGGGAGAAACTTGCTGAGAGCTATATATTCATAAGAGCCTTTTATGTGGAGATTATTGCATGATCATCATTCTGCAGCAAACCTTTTAGAGGGATTTGCTTCAGCTTAGTACCCATAATAGGAGATGATGTGGCATATCTTGCCATAAATAATTCTGAATGAAATAAATCTCACCATATGGCCTGTGATATAACACAGAGAGTAGGAATGTCCAATGAGATTGCTTTACCTGCAATGAAGACATTGCTGGATTCTGGATAGATTACAGGTAAAGATCAGCTCATTTTCTCACCTTTTGATCACCCTAACCCAGCTGACATCTTACAGAAACCCCCATCTGCAATGGCAGAGAAGTAAAATATTCACGTGTTTTTCTTGTGTGTATTTCGTCACTGGCTGTGTAACACTGCAAATAAAGCCACTCAAAGCTTCATGTTAACACAATGTCTCAACAGTACACCTTAGAATGAGAAGGTGTACTACAGCAGTTTTGAGTGTTGATGTTCTGCATGGGTTTTCTCCAGGTACTCCAGTTTCCTCCCACAGTCCAAAGGCATACATGGAGTTGAGAAGATTTTAAACAGGCTGTATGTGTGAGTGGTTATGTGTCTCTCTGTGATGGCACTGTGACCTGTCCAGGGTGTATTCTGCCTGTCGCCCTATGGCAGCGGGGATAGGCTCCAACCCCCTTCCCGTCCAGCACCCAGGAGTAGATAAGCAGAAGAAAATAGATGGGTGGAATAATGGACATTTAAAACAGAAGTCTTTACATGCCCCTTTTATGGTATTGTGCAAAACACTAAACTACAACATATATCTAATATGAAGGCACTATTTTAATGTGGTAATCGCTATTTAAAAAAATAAGTAAACCAAATTTGCTAAAGGAAAAAAAGGTCTCCTGAGCAGATTCAGGGTCTACAGGATCACAGTGATGGCTAGAAACGCCTCCTTAAAGGTTTAGTTAAATCTCTGTTATCCTAAAGGAAGCAAAACCTTATGTAACTTTATTAATTCAAGCTTTTCTGCAAATTCTCACCTCTTAGTTTAGAGTTTTTGCTGAATCCTCACCAGCAGTGTGACTCTGCAGACTTTTCATATGCATGTGGAGTTTGACAAAATGCAGAAAGACTGAGTACCTGGGGCTGTGAACTCACAAACAGTAATCAGTTGTGATTGTTGGTAGCGAGTCAACAGGAGGGGGTGGTGGTGGTGGTGGTGGTGATGGAGGGGTGATGAGGGTGATGGAGCAAGCTTGTTAAAAAGTGAGTAATCTGCCCTCAAGAATTGCTTCATTCAAAATTGGGCTTCATTAACCCTTTGCATGTCTTCTCCTTGTGTGTGCGTGTGTGTGTGTGTGTGTGTGTGTGTGTGTGTGTGTGTGTGTGTATTTTGTCTTTCTCCTTCTGGCCCTCCACCTCCCTGTGCCCAGCGAACTCTCACCCTCTCTCAAACCCTTGTGGATGACTTGCCTGTTAGAAGGCTAACTGGAGCACTCAGCTGGAAAATTAATGGCTTTTCATGTGGTGTATTCACTATGGTCAACATCCTTAGAGAGTAGAGAAAGTACAAAGATTGTGTTCACGTTTATATTGCTTGTGTAGCAGTTGATGCTTATGAAGGCTTTTGAATTTCATCAAAACACGTTTTTTCTATTGAATCTTTTATTTTGGAAATTTAATCTCCTACCTGTGTGTTTTGAGTCTGTGTGGATGTGTGTGTGTGGATGTGCATTGTGTGATGATGTGTACATGCATGTGTGCTCCCGTCACAGTGTGTTCGGGCATGGCTGGAGGTAGGGTACAGTCATGTTGCTCTCTGTTAATAAAAGTTTGTTAAAGCCATTAGCTGTAATTTGAATATCACCAAACTGTTGCATCTTGCTCTATTTATTATCTCACTCATCCTGTAGAGGTTTGTGTTCACAATCTGAAGTTTTTAATGAGTTTTACCTTGAGGGTATAAGGTTAATACTAGCATGCTAAGTTACGCCACGTTCCAGACACCTCGGAGGTTGGAATTCGGCACAAACTCGGGAGTTACGTCGTTCCAAAGTTAGCGCATTCCAGTAGTAAGGTTGGAAAAGAGTGAAAAAACCAGAATTTTCTTTGGCTCTTAGAAGGGTAGAGCCATTCAGATATCACTAGCAATACAGTTAATACATGTTTTTTAGCGTTTAAAAACTCAACTGTTTATGTTCACTGCTGCCATGTTGGATTGTTAACTTGGGGTTAGTGGGGCTGCTCGGAGTGGGAAAGTGGAGGGGGTGTTCAAGAAAAAAATTTCTGTATTTCAGATACGGAGATTTGTTTGTGTTTGAAAATGTGGCTTCCAATATTTGTTTTTCTGTACTAGGATGAGTTCCCATATTTAGCAAAGGCTGTTAAATGTAATCATAGGTGTCTGTTAACATGATTTTAGTGCATCTAGGTTTAAAAATTGAACTGTGGCTTTTTAGCGTGGCTGTTTTCGAATTGTCACAGCCGCGGTGGCGGCATCGGCATCGTCTGTTCCACAAATCTTTAATGCTGGCCATGACTCAAGAACAATGCGACCTAGAATGTTCAAATTCACCTCATAGATGCATCTACTAAAAATCTTGGACAAGTTCGAATCTCAGTGACCTTGATCTGACGGTAAAGGTCAGAGGTTCAGTTTTCTGAAAATCTTGTGAAGGCGATATGGCAAGAACGACATGACCTAGGTTGTTCAAATTCACACCATAGATTGACGCTAGACCCATAAAACGTCACACACTTCTTCACTGACTTTCCTATTACAGCACTTTGCTGTTCCGTTTTTGTAAAGTCTACATTTTAATTTCATGAGAGAAAAATATTTGTTCGTCAAACATTTATCTGGAATGATTTTGCCTGTTTTTCTTCTACATATAGGGTGTGCATGAAATCAACTAGAAAGTATCATCACATGAGAACATCCCCATTAATTATGTTCTATGAATACTTACTCATGCTCTTACCTAAAGTAGCTTTATGCTCTTTGATTTTTCATATCGCCTCCTTATCACTAAGCTTACCAAACTCCTCATTATGAGCCTGTGGCTGTGCAGGATTTCTCTCTGGTATATCACAAAATGAGTGAGTGACCCCTAACGGCAAGACAATCAACACTGGAGGCAAATCAGGCAATTCAGGGTCTGACTTTCTCAAGATAGTACGTCTGCACTTCAAGTATGCATTTCGAATTTGTGTGAGAGAAGGACTGAGACGAAAAGAAGGTAAATGATTTTTATTTTATTTTTTTTGGAGCTCTCATTTCCAGTCTGACATGCCTCACATCCCCATCAGCACTTCTGTTTCTTACTCTTATCAGGGCCGCATAGGGCACAGACTATAAGCCTGGCTTCTGGTGCAGTAGCTTTAGCAAGAAGTCAATGCACCGAACCACTGAGCATTAGAAATAAACAGAGGACTGTTTCTTCATCCTTGAATAAAAGTGCATATGAGGGCAGTGACAGCCTGAGGAACCCGTAAATAAAATACTTACCTCTTCATTTATATTTGCAGGGGTTCCATTAAGTCAAATCATCAGTGTGTTCATTTGTACTGTATGCGTATAGCGTTCAGATAAAAATCTGAGTCCCTCTACATATTTCCACCTTTATCTAGAGAACTAATCCATTCAGCAACTGCCTTATGTGCAGAGACATGTAAGCAGGTTAAACAAGAAGAACCCAAAATTGTGTCAGGTGAGACACACATGATGAGACATGGGTGGAAACAATGAAACTATTGTTCACAAAGTTGGGAAATGAATAAATGCATGAAATGAAGAAAACTAATCTTCAAATTAAAATAGGAAATAACCAAAAGACAAATAATTAGAACTGAACCATGGATATTAACACAAAACATTATGAGAGAGTCATACAGATTGCAGGGATAAGCATATCATTATGATCCCTGGTGTGTGATCAAAATGAGCAAAGGATAAATATCCTGAGTACAAAAGATTAACGTGAAATCAAAAATACATATGCATATCAGCTGAGAAGCTGCTTGTCTTGTATTAAAAAAAAAACATCAAAATGGTCAACATCTAAATGTGATGTTTCAGTGTTTTAGACTTGAATTTGGCTTCATGGAACACAGTAAAATAGTTTTGTGGTTTCTAAAGAAATGGCTGGACATAAAAGCTCTGAGAGAGAGAGCCAAAGCACAGCCTGTACAGTCATTCCCAGGTGTGGAACAAGATAGATACACATTAGCAGAGAGTGCCAAATGAATGTCACACTGACACCGAGGTCAAGTTGTAGACCCAGACATTTCTCTCTGCTTCACTTTAGATAACATCGTAACTCCAACAGTTACACTAGAGCATTATTAGTAATCAGACAATGAAGAAAATATTTCCAGTGGAGATTAGAGATGTAGCTGTACAGTACCAATCAAAATCAAAATAAACGAGTGATTTTATAGAAATCTGCACCAATTGAGCCTCTGCTCTGAATGTGGAAGTGTATAAAAGGACTGAATTAGTCTGAATTAGATCGTTTGCTAGCTTAAGCTAACAGTTAGCTTCCTTAAGTAAATAAATGTCTTGTTCCATTTAATAAAAATCAATATACATATTCCATATGTTTTCCTGTCACCTGCATATCTGGGATACGTTAATATTACAAAGAGAAACCCCATAAAAAATGTATGTTGTATTTATGGCATTTATTCAAGACCATTAAAAGTAAAAACATATGCATGGTTGAAGATGTATGTAGTGACTGTGAGCATCCTCCGAGGACTTTGAAGATCCCTGGCCCAAATTAATCTCTGATTGTTAGCATGTCCACCTGTGAGCAGCATAGTTTTAAGCCATAATTTACTCTGCTAATGAAAAGAACTGGTTTGTCATGGCTTGTTGGGTTTACACTGTCCCGTTTGATAAAACAAATAGAGAACCTGCGCACAGGAAGAAGCTCATTTCAAACCGTGTCTCCATTTTCACGCATAATGATAAACCAACGGCTCAATAGTGGTGGTACTAACTTTGGACTTTGTGATGATCCAGACTGCACCAAAATGATGGTGTTGAAATAAATCGAAACATGCTTAAAACTTGCTTTTTGGTGGTGTTTAGTATTTGTATCTGCAATTTCTTCTTTTGTATAGCTTCACTCTGTAGACAGACCATTTGTACCGTATGGTAATGCTGACAATAAAACATCACATAAACCTTTTTCTGTTCCTGCAGTTGTCCTGTGTTCACTGAGATTATGAAAGTTTCTTAGACCCAGGCAGCTAAACAGTTGCATCTCCATCTTACCTTCAACAGCATCATCTCCATCCAAACACAAAAACCTGCTTTGGCTTCTGAACTACCTGTCCTTGCTGTTTGCTATCCCAAGGCCTGTAGTGAACGTGGAGGGTCAGCAAGGAAATGTCAGAGCGCTGACAGAGAATTGTGATGTAATCACAGAAAGGTCAGGAGTAGGGAGGGAAGGAAACCGGGATTATCAAATAAGCACAGAGAGACTGAAGGGTGGAGATTGCCTGTCAACCAAAGTAAATCGAAGTAGGGAATCACACAGATTTTCTAGTTAAAGGTTATGTGACTATATTTACAGCCTGTCCACATTTCAACCTGTGAAACCACACATACACTGTGCGAACAACACATCTTGGTTTTGCAGTATATGTGCATTTGGACCACCCTGGTTATACAAAGATACGCTTTTGATTATTTGATGAGATTAATTGATTGTATTTATGTCTGATTAAAGGAATACTCAACATACACTATATTGCCAAAAGTATTCACTCACCCATGCAAATCATTGAATTGAGGCATTCCAATAACTTCCATAGACAGATTTATAAGCCAAGCACCTAGGCATGCAGACTGCTTCTGCAAACATTTGTAAAAGAATGGGTCACTGTCAGGAGCTCAGTGAATTCCAACATGGTACCGTGATAGGACGCCACCTGTGTAACAAGTCCAGTCATGAAATTTCCTTGCTACTAAATAGTCCACATTAAACTGTTAGTGGTATTGCAGCGATTGGGAATGACAGCATGTTAGCCACAAACTGGTAGGCCATGTAAAATGACAGAGTGGGGTCAGTGGATGCTGAGACACATAGTTCACAGAGGGCACCAACTGTCTGCAGACTCCTGACCTCCAAACTTCATGAGTCCTTCAGATTAGCTCAAGAACAGTGTGTAGAGAACGTTACTGAATGGGTTCCCATGGCCAAGCAGCTGCATCGAAGCCTTACATTACCAAGTGCAATGCAATACTTGTCTGACTGCATTGTGCCAAGTGTAAAGTTTGGTGGTAGGGGGATTATCAGGCGGGGTTGTTTGTCAGGAGTTGGGCTCAGTCCTTTATTTCCAGTGAAAG
>VUQK01011810.1:0-19426 GCA_015106715.1 Bujurquina vittata
CCTTTGTCCGACCAAACCCAAACCCCTGTGAGTGTGTGTCTGCGTGTGTGTGTGTGTGAGGCTGCTGGTGGCCTCACAGATGGGATAGTTTGTTTGTTTACTGTCATTCAGCAATAAAATGGTCACAAACAAAATAAGTGAGGAGGAGGTTAAACTGCGAGCAGACCCTTTTAGTTCCTGAGTCTAAGAATAAGGAAAGAGAGGAAGCTGCCCGCACACACAGGCTGACTCACACCCGCAAGGCAACAACACACAATCTTCTCCTGATCTGTTGAACCTTCTTCCTCAGCACCAGAAGAAGAAGTGAGCACATTTAAGAAAACATTTGCTTTCAGACTCTCATCTTTCCATCTTGGTCCCTCTCAGATGCAAACCCCATCATTAAGGAGAGCGTGGCTAAGCTCTGCACTAAGAGGCAGGACCGGCCAATGAAGCCCGGCTATCCCGATGAGCCAATGAGGGTGAGGTCCACTCACGGTTAGTGCTGATCAGTGCTGGACCTGTTGGGTCCTGTTGCATCAGTGTGTGTTGGCCTGTGTGTCAGCACAGTGTGTGCGGACCTTTAAAGTCATTTCCATTCATATTTTTGTGAAAATGTGAGAAGGACCAACTCCTGCTGTGTGTTTTAAACCTTAAACACGTCAGGTGGGTTAAAAAAAAGTTCAATGCATCTGTGTTTTATCACTTTGTGTGTTTCTAGATTCACGAGATACAAATTCAATATTTTAAAAACATCCATAGATCTTCATACATTGTCTTTATGAAACAATAAACAGCTGCACATTTAATATTGTCTAAAGTCTGCTTAGAGATGGTGAATTGAAGTGTTATCAATCAATTCTTTACCTTTTTGTACATTGAAAATACTTCTGACCTTTTTGACTTTTCACCTCATTTTATTTCTTTTTTTATTTGAGTGATTCAGTAGATGAAACTGAAAATTAGAATCAGGTCACAAATGATGAGGTGACGTGAGGGAAAATATTTAAGAAATAAAAAACAAAAATAAAACGTCACACATTTTAATTTTTTTTTTATAAATAATTTGTAAGTTAGATGTTTATTTTTTAAATATTTTCATTGTGCAATCAAGGGAAATTTTAGCTCAATGCTAATTTATTTGTGAGCTTACAGAACCAAAAACCGTTGTGGGGCGCAGAGGTCGGAACCACCAGAGGCGGGCCGTGCATGTCACACCTCGGCCTTCGGTAGTGCTCCGCCTGAATCACTCCGCCCTCAATAACTATTTTATGGCTATAAAAACAACAGAAACGCAGATTGAGAGCTCATGTAGCCAGAATAAATGCATTTACAGCGGATTAGGCTGATCCGCAGTGTCCCGGCTCTGCCTGCGCTAAATGCGCATTTCTGCGGTGTTTTTGCCGCATCCCTTCATCTCCCCCAGTTCACTCATCTCTCACTTTACTTCGTGTTTCACTTCTGCTGCTTCTTTCAGTTTTCACTCATCTCTCCGTCGCTTCTCCTCCTTCACTGATGCCAGTCGTGTCCCCGCTAGTTTCTCACAGCTAGTTTTCTTGCTTATTTAATTTTGCATTTCAAACTGGCTCATTAGCAGCATCTCAGAATTTTTGGGGGGTTACATCATGAACATCTGGGCTCCCTCTGAGGAGGTAAAGGCAGTGATGTCCCCTCATAAAGATGCTGCTTATATAAATGTAAATGAAGGAACGAGGACGTGTCAGTGTGGATTTACGAGGCCGTGGAGTCATTTTCGTAACACATTCGGATTAAATTGATCTCGCACGTTTTCTCCGTGCAGGAAACAGCAGCTGCTGACGGACACCAACTCCACGATCTGAAGCCTGGAATTCAATAAAAAGCTTCAGTGACCAAAGCATGCATGATGTGTGTCATCTTAATAGTGAACACTTTTTTCAGCTGCTTCTTTCTGTTCCTGCACACACTGAATGGCACAAATAAAGCAAATGAATCCTGATGGATGTGAAGACGAACGAGGCTGCAGGCCCGCATGCAGCATCCTGGTTTCAGTGATCATTTGCATATTAGATGCAGCTTTTCTTTGGGTAACACGTTGACGCGCAGCCAGGCCAGAACACCCCCCCCCCTCGTGTTTTTCTTTGCAGAGAGAATCGAGTATTTTTAAAAGCTTCATTTTGAGGAAAATGAAACACAAAAGAGGTGACTGCACTGCGCAGCAGCAGAATGAAATGTGGGACGAAGCGTGTGACACTTCATGTTTTATAGATCTGCCAGAAAATGCAACAAAATAAGTTACAAGTTCGCCATCAGTTATCCTACAGGAGCTGACGCGCACCAGCCTGCCGCTGATCCAGCGGGCACGGAGAGGCCCCCAGCTATCCAGGAGGTTTCAACCTCCAACGTCTTTGGAGGGAGGGAACAGTGCCGCCCCGCACCAACGGAAGAGCAAAGAGGCCTCTCGCATTATCTCCCAGCTCCCTCTAAATACCAGAAGCGTAAATTAAACTAAATATTGTTCAGCTCTTTGATCCCTCGATAGGGCACACCTGTGTATTCTTATCTTTATTCACCTCCCAAAGTGATCAAACTATTGTCAGTTACTTCCTCTGCTTTCCCGTCATTGCTGTTTTCACGCCAATAAAAATGCTGGACGAGAATGCGCGCTCCCTGAGCACGAAGGACAGCCGCGCGTGCATGACGCAGAGCAGCGCTGCTTTGAACCGCGTGCGCGATCAGCAGCAATAAAGCGAAACGCGCATTTATTGACCGCGCTGGGTTTTAAAGGCCTGTCCTGGCGCGGCCGCAGCAAAACATCACTAAATGGGTCAAAAAATGATGCTTTTAATTTTTTTTAAACTGAATACAAATCAAAGAAATAATGACTGCGTGCATTTTGTCATTAAAGTCAAACTAAACGCGGCCGGCGCGCAGCGAGCTTGATGCAAAAATCAGGCCTGCGCTAAATTGATCCGCGCTGCGGCTGCAGGACTGCGTAACGAGCCCGAGGCCTTCAGCCTGCGGCGCAACTGCGCAAGAATTACACACAATAAAAATGATAATTTAGTGTCCACCGTTAGAAATGTGATCGTGTATATAAATATGGAAATAAGCGGAGCCTTCGAGGCTGAAGATGGGGTGAAAAAAGACACAAAGAAAGGAAAAAAAAAATCAAATGATTTATTGAAAAGCGTCTAAAAAGCAACTTTTTTTTGTCAGTTACAACAAAGCTTTATGATCGTTTTTCTATGAAAATGTAAAATATAGGAAGTATGTTAATGGGAGAAATGTTTTAGTCACTTTTATTGTGAATTTGTTAAATTAGTTTCAGGTTTTAGAAAACGGTTAAAGTGTCTTTGAAGACGACTCAAAGTTTATATTTAATACTTTTAAATTCAAAGTGCTTGAGGTCATTTTTAAATATCAGCCCAGGATTAAACAGAACTTTGCATTAAGCTGAACTTCTCACTGCTTCAGGTGGGAAGATTCATGTGGACAAAATACATTCTTGTTAGTTATAAATGCAAAATAGCAAAAGTCACAAGCTCTGTACAGAAAGTAGCCACAGCTGCAGAGGAAGCTCACGTCTCCCAGCGCACACTGTGAAATGGACTTCATTTGATTTGGTCAATACATTAAATAGATGTCCAACTTTATATTATATACACATATGCACATTATGTAATTTGCCTTTATACATTACATACAAAAACGGCTTTGCCTAATAACCCCACCATGTCCTGCAACCCTCAGAGTGCCTCTGCTGACAGTCAGTCATCTTTTGTCTTTGAAGAAGCCTTTAGAAGTGCTGCTCTCCTTGATGGTGACCGTCAGGAAGTTGGTGGTCACATCTGTCACCAGGACCTTCTCCACGTTGCCGAGAGACGGCCTCCACGTCACTTCGTCCAAGTCGTCGTCGAGCCGCGTCGGGGACGGCCTGTCCAGAAAATAAGGCTTTTCCATCTGCGGGAGCTCGGCGGGACGGCTCATTTTGGAGTGCTGCTTGAAGCGAGCGGGCACCAGGTAGCCGGCGCCGTCCTTCGTCCTGTGAGTGTCCATATCCGTTCTGTGAGGATGCAGGCGACGGTCTGGGTAGAGCTGCTTGTAGGAGCTCTCGCCGGAGCGGCTGTGCGTGTGGTGATGATGGGGGTGGAGGTGGTAATGTTTATGGCTGTGACCGTGGTTCTCTGGATGTCTGTGGGCCAGTTTGACCAGCCTCATGTCTTCGCCACCCTGGAGCTTAGCCAGTTTGTGAGGGCCGTGGCTCTCCTGCTCCTCTGCTCTCCTCTTGTGGTGCTCAGAGAAGGCGGGACTGCAGCTGCTATCGGTAAACCGCGGCTTAGGCTTCGGGCCTCTCTTCTTAGGTATGTGGAGGAGTCCCTCTGGAATAGGTTGATGAAGCAAAGGCTGCTGGTGCTCACGGGGGCTCAGTTCTGGCGGTCGCACGCGTACACTCTCTCCGCGGTTGACGGTACTCGGTGGGAAGATGGTGGGAACGACGGCTCTCAGACCCTCTCTGGCCCTGGGGGTGGCGACCGGTTCTGGGGCCGGGTAGGAGACGCGCATCCCTCGGACCGCTTCACTCCTGAAGTCATAGGACTTGGACTTCACTTTAGCCTGGGCCTGTCAGAAAAGGTTGGAAATTATTATTAAAAAAAATGACACCATTTAAGTCAGTTTTACAGGACTAAAACAGGCCGATTTCAAACTGAAGCAGCTAAAAGGAATTCATTCTTTTATTGCCTGATTTTGCTAATGACTTGTAAAATGCCTCCAGTTTCCGTCTGCCCAAAACGCACTGCACCGCTATAACCTCCATCTCTAACATGCCAAATGGTGGAATTAATGTTTCAAAAATAGGACACTAACAAATCTCTTTTTTGCACTTTTCACAGTCCGCTGCCCCGAACAGATCAGGCCTCACAGGACACTAACATTTTAGTTTAAAGACAGATACAGTTATAAAATTAAAAAAAAATTAATGATTGAATGCTTCCATCTCAAAATAAACAAAAAAATATTTATTTATTTGAAATATAGCAAAGACAACAATGCAAAGATGACATTTGTTCACGAGTTTCCAGAAACTGGCGTCATTTAGAGTGGGCTCAAATTTCTGTGACTACATTTTTATAAGCAAATAAATTTGTACATAATAAGGAAAGTCCATATGTGCAAGAGTTATTATTCATCTACGGATTTCTGATTGAATTCTAATTTATTACCTGCCACCTGCAGCGCTTTCATTTTTTCTTTAGAAAGCAGACTTTAAGGATGTAAAAACCAAAAAGACTGGCTGCTTGTTAGTTACCCTGCGCTGGCTTTGGGCTCATCATTTATTTGCTCTTCACTTTGAGAAGCAGAAGCAAGCAGCTGTTTGCTGCATTCATTACGAGGTCAATTATTCGTCAAAGTCTAAAATTATTTTTACCATGTCATCCACTGTCATGCCTGACATCACCACAAATTTAACAGCTACATTTGAGAAACCCTCCGCGGCCCGGATTGGACACCACCGGCTCCGCGGGCCGCTTGTTTGACACCCCGTGTTACGGTATTCAGAGCCCGTTTTACCACGCCAACACCCTTTGGGTAATAAACAAACTAAATACACTCCCATTAATATGCAGGCTGTTCTAATTACGCATAATTAGCATATTTAACCTGCTCATTGCCTAACACATGCGGAGAGCAAATTAAGGAGCCTGAATGTGCTAAATTCAGCGAGC
Organism: Bujurquina vittata; assembly: GCA_015106715.1. Taxonomy (NCBI): domain Eukaryota; kingdom Metazoa; phylum Chordata; class Actinopteri; order Cichliformes; family Cichlidae; genus Bujurquina; species Bujurquina vittata. The sequence continues at coordinate 5,688 of VUQK01011810.1, forward strand.
GATGACGCGCTGTCGGCTGGGGCATGATCACTCTGTCACGGATCGATTATAATAAAATGGGCCTCGATTAAACAGAGCTGCTAAATTTACCTTAAGCAGAAATGTCTTGGGTTTTGGTCCCCTCTTTTTGGGCCCGTACAGCTCCCTTTCTCGCTCCCTGTGAAAACAGCAGACACCCATGTTGACTGTCACGGGAGCAAAGTGCACCGAGGACCGCGAACCGTGCCCCGAAGGCCGCACACACGTCTTACCTCTGCTCGAACGCGGCGAACAGGCGGGAGTCCAGGATGTTCTCCTCCGGTTCCCAAGTGCTGTATCTGCGGGTTAAAAACGCGGAGTTAGTCGGATGGAGCGGGGGCTGGCGTTAGCCTGCGAGCTAAAACCTCCACCGCGCTCCGCTCTAATCCCGCTAGCTGTGGCGTGCTAACGACAGCCAGAGCCGAGACAGTGCGGACACGGCGGGCGGAAAACATGCGTGAGGCTCCGAGCAGCAGCACTTACTTGGGAGACCAGCCCTTCCATTTCACGAGGTACTCGATGCGACCCTGCGTGCCACCACAAACAGACACACTTGGTTAGCTTGCAGGGGTGAACAGCGGTGCGCTATATTCAGCATTCTGGGAGAAAAGAGCCCGGCACGGCTCACGCCTACCTTCCTTATCCTGCGTTTGATGATAGACTCGGCCGCGAAGACCCTCTCCCCGACGGCGGAAAGCTCCATGTTTGCCCCCGTGCTACCTCCCGTTAGCTGGGTGGACGCTAACGCTAGCAGAGCTGATATTTTTCTCCAGTCCCAGCCACTCTGAATTCCCGACAGACCATAATACTCCTGAACAGAATGGACGTCAGCGCAGTTTTTTCACAGCGTTGCTAGGAAACCGCAGTCGGTGGAACCTGGAGGCGAACAGCCATTGGTCGAACGGTTGCTACGTGCTCCGGTTGCTAAGTGAGTGGGGAGGAGCTTGCGCCTGTGCGAATTCTTCGGGGAGGGGGAGACGGTGGCGTTCCCCGCGCAGCGGCTCAATCTTTTCGCGCAAGTTATGTGCGCAAAAATTGCACGTGGTACCGAGGCGGTGTGGTTCCGCGGACGCGTCAGTGTCGTCAGGCAAACGGAGAAAGTAGGAAAGAAGCGCGCCGCCGGAACGACGCGGCAGCGCCGCCGGAACGACGCGGCAGCGCCGCGGTAACTTCCCTCATTTGCGTCCAGCCGGCCCGGCGCTGCGCTCATCAGCTGATGCGGATCCGTCGGTACCGGCAAACCGCGCTGAGCGCAGATCATCAGTGCACCGTTTCTGCTGCACATCCTTATTATTTCACCTTCGTACAGCTTAAAGGAAAATATTTTAATTATATGCAGCTGTTTGATTTGCTGCACATCATGTGCTGGAGCTTTGCTGATTACTCAAATGTAGAGTAGGAGATATATTTAAATATTTAAATTAAAAAAAAAAAGAATATTAAAAAATAATACAGCTGTCGTTTGGTAAGAAGGCACTCCGCCGTGAAACGGAACCTTTCAGTGACTGATTCGTCAACCCTTTGCAGAACGGTTACCATGAACCATACAAGGTTCTGCAGGAAGGGATGAATAACGGCGTCTCATTGGCCTGTTCAGGAAAACGGGAGCGTAAAAATGGGGGTGCGATTTACTTCTTTATTTTAGGAGCCATGAAGAGCTTTGATTATTCTTTGCTGTTACTGAGATCTGAGCCGAACCTTCAGCCTGAGCGCCGGTGAGGCCTTCCGCCGCGCGAGGGTCAAAGGCAGACTTCCTCACGGGGACGCGCGCCTCGTCACTCGGGCCTTTATCTCTGGAACCGGCACGATCAATCTCACCGCAAAGAATCTCAAGGAATTCGATTATTTATGTACTTGTTTAGATATCAATGTACTGCAAATTAATAAAAATAAACCATAACCAAACAAGACTGTATTATTGTTGTTAATAATTCATCAGACTGACTGATTTAAATTGGTAATTCTTTGCTTATTGATGTTGATATTGATTCCATTAGGTTGTAGTAAGAATATCTTACTTAATTTTAACAAATCCTATTATTATTATTATTGTTATTATTAAATGCGGCTTTGTGCGGCTAAAATGAGAAAAGCTGAATTAATATCAATTAGACGCGGATCGCATCATTTGATGGGCGGTCAGGATAAAAATGAAGTCAATGAATATTAATAGAAGAACACGAGTCCTGTTCTGATGTGCTGAAACCCACCATATGGGTTATGGTGCCGAACTTTGTCCCACTGGCAGTTTGGTTTTTTAGAAATAAAAAAAAAATCCTGATCCTTGTGTGCTGTTCGGTTCTGTTTGATCCCTTTTCAGTGGTTAAGTTAATGCGATTTATTTGTATTTCGGCCCTGGACTCTCTGACCTTGCTTCATCTTCTGTGAAGAACAATTACTGATTTTCAGTGACGTCACACTGTTGACCCCCCTACATTAATGGAATATTACACGCGATCGAGTTCCGGGCGTAAAATCAGAGGCAATCAGAGATGAAGCTCAGAAAGAAAGTGAAGAAGAGGATCTGACGGTGCGCTTGAAGAAGAGGTGCTGCAGGTCTTTACCCACAATGCAAAGCGCCTTGAGGCGACCGTATACGAATCCAATTTGACCGTGAGTCAGCTGTAAAACGAGCCGCCTCAGGGCCGCCTGAGCAGCGCGCAGCAGCCAGCCAATCAGCAGCCAGCAAGGGGAGAAATATGAATGTTAAAATGATAGTTTTCCTGCCCAAAGAAAGACCCCCCCACAGGGCGGCAAATGTAATCAAGAAGCGCCAGGAGCAAGTCAAGAACGCCGAGCTTTTCCTGGATGGCGTCCAGAAATTCTTCCGCGTTTCACTCAAATGGAGAGAAGGCGCGTTTTTGGAGAGTGATGGCTCAAAACATCCACGTGCATGCTCATTTTTATCCTGCAGTTTTCGGCGCACACCCGGCAGTTCTTCAAAGATTTGTATTTGCCGTTTGAGCATAAGCCAAGGCCTTCAGGCACACGGGATTCTTGCGCAGCGCTCTCTCGTAGTCAACGAAAAGAGCAATGAGTATAAACATGTAACACGAATAAAATATAATATAGATATTAATAGAAATGTAAAAATATCAACAGCAAAGATCACATCAACTGTTGAAACTATAGAACTTTAGGACAACTTCTTCATCGACGTCCTAAAAAAAGGCGCAAAAAGGCGGAACTCGTGCTGTGGCAACAAGCAGAACGAGAATAAATCCTCATTTAAAGCCGCGACATGCTGGCGACTGATTACAGCTGCCGAAGGCGCACAGACTTCTATTCGTGTGGACCGAACCGAGCCCGGCCGGAAGAGGAAGAGCCTCTTTCTCGAGGATGGTGAACCTTCAAATCCGGAGAACGCAACAAGCATCTGCGCGTGCGCGAAGCGCAGTTCATCATTGTGGGTCACGGCCAAAAAGAAGCGCACAGGCATCAAGTGCAAGAAACACACACACACACACACACACACACACACACACACACACACTGAAGCTGTCTTTCGTGTGTAAAATGATGAATGTTGATCAAATACTTTCAGCTTATTAACATTTCTCATTTATTGGTCTAAAAAATAAACACGTTGACACCGTTTTTTCATTTCTTTACGCTTCATCACCAAAAGAGCGGATTATGCAGCTAAATGTTAACAGTACACGCTGCTTGTAATTGCAATAAAATAAACGTGATGTTTTTACTTTATGATTTAAAAAGGGAATCAAACGAGAACACCAAGCGTGCGCTGAGAGGCCGCATTTCAGGGAAATTAGGGCCGCACATCTGCGACCACCACCAAGTCCGAGCAATTTCAAATGAATCGGAGGATTTTGTCCATTTCAATTCGTAACGTGCGCCTGTTATTAAAAAAATAAGTGTGACTGCGTAAACGCGCACGGACGCATTCAATTTCAAATAAACCAAATTTAAACCGTTTTTCTGTTCTTCTCTTTTGCTGGTCGATATTCAAATTAAAGTCTTTTGAAGTGGCTCCAAATGTTATCAGGACGACGACGCGCCACATTAAACGCCAGTTATTGGTCATTTATTTCATGGCGCGCGCACGGAGACTGGAATATTTGCCATACGTGCCTGGCCAAAGGGAAGCGGTCAAATGTGCGCAGTAAAGAAATCTGTTAAAGAATCACTCTGGACTTGTAGCGCTGAGGTAAATAATAAAGGAAGGGACGCTCGGCCGATTATTATTTCTGGCTACAGGTGAGATGGGGACTCGTATTTTTCGGCGCACAAAAAACTGTGAGCGCACACTGAAAGGAAGCCGGGCGCACCTCACACTCTGGATGCGATTGGTCTCGGCGCGCCTGCAGTGCAGCAGCGCTGCCGCCGTTAAAACACCATTGGTTGGCTTGTATCCGGGCAAGACGCGAGTTCCCGGTGCGCACAAAACGGGAATCCCCGGCCACAGCACAAAGGCTCTAAACCGGAAAACAGAGAAAGAAGGAGATAGACATCAGAGCTTTGATTTCCCAGTAAGCAAATTCGTCCCGCTGTGTGTTGTTAAACGCAGCGAAGGAATTCAGAGGGAATCAGAGGCTTTTCTCACTTCTCTGGGAGAATTCAAATTGGAGCCAATTTCAAACGTTTATCAGTTGAGTTTATTCCTGTAATCGCACAAACAGGTGAAGCAGAAACGCAGATCAGTTCATGGGCGCTGAAAACAGGATTACATGATGTTTCAAACCCGTCGGGCACGCACAGCCTGCAGGGAGGAAAGGATGAGTGAGCCGAGAGTCCACACTGTAGATAATCATGTGACCGTGAAACGAAAAGAACACCTGAGCCTCCCGGTGTTCACATGAGAACCGAGCCCGGTCCTCGGTTCCGCCGGGTGGCTGGAGGTTTAGACACTTGTTATAAATTGGAAAAGCAGGGAGAGCCCAGCAGGCTGTGCGCGGAAACCAAACTCGGAAACTCTTCTGTGTAATTTAGGCTCTGGCGCCGCGCCGCCAACTTTTCTGCGTAAAAACGACACAAAGACTCGTTTAAAGGCGTTCAGAGGAATATTTGTGTCATTCTTTTACAAACGGAATCAATGTTCGCGGCGTGCAGAGCTCAAACAGCTGCTCCAGTCACTATTCTCGCCGCGCACGAACATTTCTGTCCAAATTAAGGCAATTAAATTGGATGTGAATTAAAGCGCGGCTGCAGGTTCGTCGGTTCGTTGCTGCGAGCCTGCGCTTCACGGTGCCTGTGCAGAACCTGCAGGCCCACGCGTTTGGCTCCAAAATGCACCTGTTCTGTAAGGAGAACCCCTGACACCCAGTTCACTCATGCACGCGCAAACTGAGCACAGGTGGCAGGAACTGTGCGTAAATCAGCTTTTACGCACTTCTTCTTTAGTTGATTGCATTAAATAAGCAACTTGTTTGTCACATTTTCCCTTTTTTACCCCAATCAAAGGAAGCAGCCCTCGCAAAGGGAACAAGCTGCTCTTAAATCCTGCGGGGAATTTCCCGCTGCAGCTCTCAGCCGGAACATCACAGCACTCATTTGCGGGCTGCTGCAGCCGCGACCGAAAAGAGCGCGCACGGAGGAGGAGAGGACAGCCATTTTCTCTGTCGACGCTCATATTAATGCGCAGGAAATGGTCGAGAGCTGCCGTCTCTGTCATTGCGCTCGTCGGAATGCCAAATGGCATCGCTTTCCTGACGCTGATTTATGCACACGCAAAACGCTGAAATCCCACATTTCATTATGTTGCAGACACAAATGTTTCGGGCAGCTTCGGGAGCCAGGAGAGGGGCTGCGCTCCTTTTTCCTTTCCAACGCCCTTCAGTTACAGCTCCTTCGTTGACGGTCCTGCATTAAAGACCGCGCAAAGGTGAAAATAATACCTGCCTTACGTCATTTCAGCCGAACCTGAAGGTAAAGCTTCCTGTTGAGTCTCAGGAGGCAGCTCGATTTATCGAAGAAACACCTGCACGAACAGCTGTTCGGGTCAAAACTGCGAGCTTTGAGTTGCAAAAGTCCTTCTGAAAGACGCATTTTAGCGCGAATCAAAGCCCAAAACACACGCTTCTTTCGTCCCAAAAAGCAGGATTAGGAGCAAATATTACTCAGTATTTGAGGCGTTTCTTTCACTGTTCAGGCCTGAAATCCTTTTACTTTCAGATCAGCTGCTCATTTCGGGCAGAATTAAACTGCAAACTCTCATAAAATGTTTTATATGAATAAAAACGTTCCATGCACGCGTGAACCAGGCCTGACTTTGAGCTCCGATATTGGCACGTTGGTGTGTGTACGATGCTCATCTGAAAACACACACACACACAAATAGAGCCAAGATCAGCTGCTCTTGAAGTGACCGTTTACTAGCTGCTGCATCACGTGACCGAGGCCCCGCTCTTTGCTTCTGGAGAACAAACGCATCAAACAGCTGCAAACACAAATTATGACGCATCATAAGAAGCGTTTACTTTTTGCTCTGCACACAAACTAACGCGCACCGTGTGCTCGCAGAGCAGCGGGGACGCGCGGACGGGGACGCGCTTTTACACACTTTCTAATCGCAGCTTCATCGCAAACTACGTCAAGACGAGCCTCTCGGATGCGGTCCAGAATAACCGTGCTGCCTTCACCGAACACATCAGACGTGAGAATGTGAATCCCGAGCAGCCAGCTGGTGGTGTTAGTGTGCGAGATTGCACCGCTCAGCCTGCACATCCTTTCAATGAAAGAAAAACAGGCGCAGGCGAGTGAATCTCTGTCTGTGTCAGTGATCCAGAGGCCTGGCTTCGGAAACGCATCAACCGTGAGTAACCTTCCATTTAAAAGCCGGTTTAAATCATATTTATTGACAAAAAGGCGCTTAATCTTTCTTTATTTGCGTGTTTAAGCATGCCTAATGGCATAATCTGTCCAAGCAGCACGCATCCTTTAAATCTGTCCATCACGCACACACACGCACGCACACACGCACAGTGTAATTTACCAGGTTTCAATATCATTTTCCTCCTAACAAAGTTCTCCACATTTGTTTGACACTATCTGACATGTAGACTGTAGAAAAGGAATTACATCCATAGAAAAGAGAGAGCATTTATTTACATCTTTAATTAAAGTTCCCCCATTTACTCGATCTAATTCTGCACTTTTAGCTTTCAGGATTCTGCGCGTGATAAAATCTCCAGAAATAACAACAGGTTCAGCTTATCAGAAGAAATATGCAAATAAACAGTTCCTACCAATATACAAAATGAAAACAACATCAAGGGTTCATTTGTACATTCAAGCATCCAAAAATACAAATATATGTGGTGCACATTTGTGCAGACGCACAGCCGAGTGTTACGCTGCCACGTATTCCTTGAAGGTAACTGTGAGGCAGTTTGTGGTGATGTCCGTGATCACGATATTCCCGAGGAAAGGTTTGAAGGAGGGAAACGTGCCGTCCTTTCTCTGTCCGTGGTGGGTCTGCTCCTCTGCAGGACTGTCACACTGACTTCCTGTTTGTGTGTCAGCCTCTGCTTGTCTGTCCTCCTGTGTGCACGTTAGCACTTGGGCCTGCGTGTGTGTTTGGGCTGCCGCGGGAACGGCAGCTTTGGGCCTCGACTTGACCATGCTCAAGTCCATAGGCTCCTCTTGGTCCGCATACGCACAGTCCTGCGGGCCGGGGTGTCCGTTTTGGTCCGTGTTGATGCTTTGGGCCGGACAAGAGGTTGTGTCAGGAGTGCTTATGCTCCTGCAGCTCAAAAACCTCTTACTTCCCTCACGCTCCTCGCCATCTGTGTCAGAGAGGTGTCGCTTTAGTCCTTGGAACCCACCTTGGCCTTCTCTCTTGTTCTGTGACGAGGGGACCCCCCTGTCCAAAGGCTGGGGCAGCAGATTAGGTCTGGTTGTCAATTGTAAAGGCTGATCCGCTGGAAGCTGCCCCTGACCCCTGACCTCAACACGTTTATCCTGTTCTGTCACAGTTGGCTCCGCTCTGGGGGACGGTTCTTTTTCTTTGGGACAATCTCTGTTAAATCCAGAACTGGGAGATGTTCCTTTGTTTATGGCTCTTCTTGCAAAGCCGTTCATGAGGCCGAGCTTTTTGACGAGCTTCATCTTTTCCAGATGCTTTTCCACGCTGTTCTCGGTGCTCTGCGGCGGCTTTTCGGCACCTTCAGAAGTTTTAACTTTAGCTGCTTGCATTCCGTTCTCCATGTACTTGCTCATGACAATCACAATGCGGCCGTTCTTGTTTTTGTTCTTCACGATCTTCAGTTTGCTGCTGCTGACGCCGTTGGGCTGCGGCACAGCGTCCTCTCGCGGTTTCGCCTTCTCTGGCTCTTTGTGTCCGTTGAGGTTTGCTGGAAGCTTCTTCAGCTCCATGGTGATATCCTTCACTTTGGTCAGACAGCCCGAGTCCTTGTCCCGAACCCACTTTTGCTGCAGCACAGGGGGAAGGTTGTACTCTTGGTTAGCCAGCTCTGAGGCTTGGACATCTTGCTTAGGTTTAGCAAAAATGGGCTCGTGCACCTTCAGGTCCGGCTGGTAGTGGTGATGCTTCTTGCTGTTGAGCTGATAGTAGAATTTCTTGCCATTAGCCTGCTGCTCAGCCTCACGCTCCCTGCACAGCGGCTGGTACTGGTGGTGCTTCTTACTGTTCAGCTGGTACTGCTGGGCCTGGGGACGAAACATCTGGATTGGGCTGGTTTTCTGACAGCTGTCCTCATCCAGGGACGCCTCCTGAAGGTCGGCCAGGATGCTGGACCTCCTGGCAAAGGAAGGCACCTGCGAGCAAAGACAGTAATCGGCGTTACTAAAAAGGCCCGTAGACGAAGTGATTTCTGTTGTTTTAATGAGCATTTGAAATGAAGGGCCTCCCTCTGAGCTGGGAATTTGATTAATGCTCAACAGTTTCTATGCACGTGTACGACAAAAAGCTTTCATGAAGACCCTGTGCATGGAATGTGTGAGGAGACTCCACATGGTTTATTCCAGTGTTGTGTTACCACCAACACCCTCTTGAGAGGAACAAAAACAGGCCTCTGAGGGGACCCCTAAGGCCGGTGGGCCGATGTGCAATCACAGCCACCTGACTCTTAGGTCAGGAACCAGATTCCTGTAGGATTTCATTTAATGTCCCCTGAACATTTACGGCCAAACGCCTGCATTAAGAAGCATTTTGGACTTTTGTTAGCTCATCATGGAGGTACAAGAAAGCCTGTGAAAACATGATAATCTCAGGTCATCTCAGTTTAAAACAGGGAAAGGCGCAGATCAGCCAAACATCTGTAACGACTCACACTGGCCTTGCTGAATGATGCACATGTTAGTGGCCAATAATAATCTGCCATTGCACACAAAAGAGATTCAGTGATGCGGGTTGGAGAGGTTATTTTTTAATATGAAGATTTTCCTGGAACAAAATGGAGTTTAACCAACGACAAAACGGAAAACTATATTTTTTCGTTCAAACATTAATATCTCGCACAGCTTTCAGAATCAGAGCTCGAATGCTACAAAGTCCAAACTGAGAGCCCGCGATGCAAACTGGAAGTGCTGAGTGTGAAGGGCCCGAGTGTGTAAGGGAGGAGCAACAACAGGTGCATCATGGGTAATGTAGGATCCAATGTCACCAAAAGATTTGACCACGGTAGAGACTAAACGTTGGGATATGGCGGCATCTGCTGCATCAGCTTTTTTGGTTTTAGTAAACTTTATGTGGGGATCAAACAAACCCGTCTCACTTACCAAATGTCACATTTTAATACTTTCTGGAGTTTCCTGAGCTTAGACAGGGATATATATATATAAATATAATTCATCAGTTCCATTACTCATAATCAGAGAAGTTTGCAGAATCATGTTTTGAAGTATCTTTTGATGTGTCTGTGTGTGTGTGTGTGTGTGTGTGTAAATGATGCTGTTTGAGCTGCCGTCTCATTTCCTCACGATAAACATTTTCTCACCTGAACCAGGAGATGTTTGGGCTTTGGTCCCCTCTTCCGGTATCCCATCATCTGCTCCTGACGTTCCCTGTGGGAGAGGAAGGCGTCAGCCAATCAGTGAACCGTAACACATAGCTGAGTCGCAGTTGCATGGCAACACAACGTCACCAGTGTCCTCCTCACGCTCATTTAGAAGACACTGAGGATGTGTTACACTTGCTGATGCAAAACGAGCACACTTTTATTTGCTTGTCCCGTGTTTGCCTGTTCACACTGCGCTCACCTGTGTTTGAACAGGACCAACAGTAACTCAGCCTCAGCTGGATAAAGGCCAACCCCTCTCTGACTTTCCTCCGTCTCCACACCAGGCTCTCCAAGACAGTAATTCAATACCGCAGACATGAGTGATGTCACATTCCTCCCCCACCCTCCTCCCTCACATCTAATTACAATGACGACTCCGTGTATTTTCATAGTCTGGCATTCAGACGATTTGGCTCCCCCGAGAGGCGCGCAATTAGTTTCAATAAAATCCCTCCCCTTTGGAGCGACTCGGGGATAATTGCGAAAACAGCCGTGGAGTGAAGTCCATGTTTTGCTTGAACGTGTGACCTGCGCCTGAAAGGCTGCTGCGGGCAAAAGCTGAAGGAGGCTGAGAGAGAAGCCAGTGACAGTTTAACACCGGTGCATTTAGGAAATTCACTGACACTGGCCTTCACGTGGAACCGCCTGCTCAGGCACTGAGAGGAGTGTTTAGCGTTTAGCCAAGCAGCCAATCTCACCGAGGCAGCTAGTTTTCATTTCTAAGCAACTACTCAGTTCTTTCGAGCTTGCTTTGCTTTTGCACCGTCATCACATCAACAGCCGATTACGTAAAGACGTGACCCATAATGTAAACTTCTCCTCGCCTCCAAAAGCACTCTTTGCTTCATCTTTCGGATGTTGAAACTTTGTCATGCACAATGATGTAATGTGCAGAATGTGACTCCAGATTATTTCCACATTTGTCTGCTGAGGGTGCTTTGTGCCCTCAGAAAGTCTGACTTTAACATGTGTGCAGGCAAGCTCCACTACAAACTGTAGGAGGGCAAATCCACAAGCAAATGACATCAGTAAGACAGAGACACTTGAAAGAAGTAGCACACCTGTCCTGCTACAGAAGTGTAACGTGAGCCCATCACTCAGTCTCTTGGATGTGGATTAAGCCTCGTGAAGTGAATTTCTCTTTTAGTTAATTAATCTCAGATATGTGTGTCTTATATATTTGCATGTAAACGAGGTTCTTAAAGTCTGTGCACATCAGAAACTTCAGAGAAAAAAATACAGCCTGAAAAAAATCATCTCCTGGACAATCTTCATCAATGACCTTATTAGCTAACACAGCCACACTGTGGAAGGTGACACAGGGGACTGGATGGGGGGCCAGCAGGTAGCACTTTAGCAGGATAACCTGATGCCGACACTCAAATAACTATCAGGTGACAAAAGTCGCCGTGCAACAAAGTGGTTCAGTTTGATGTGTAACACTAACCCGAGTTTAACCCTAATCCGACTCTGTGGTGACACTGGGGTTAAAGCAAACACAGACTTTTCCAGACATCCAACTTTCTGCACTTCTGACACACACGGAGATCCTTCTTAATCCATGGCTTAGTGACAATGTTTATGCTCTGTGACAGGAACTGGAAATGTAGGATACAGTTGATCAAAACCTGTTGGGTCATGTTTTTCTCTGTGGCTCATCCACTCGTGAGGCTGTTTTAGCAAACTGTAAATGTACCTGTCTTGGAAAGCATCGAGCAGTCTTGGGTCCAGGATGTTCTCCTCTGGTTCCCATGTGTTGTATCTGTCCGGAGAGGAGAGACAGAGAGCAGTGAGGACACACTGGCCGGTCAAAAATGGCTCACCACAACAGGCGCTGGCTGAGGATGCCCCGGTGACTGGGCCTAATTCAATCTATTACTTAGAAATACTCCCTTGAGTCATAATTGTGGGCGTGCACGCATGTAAACAACTTGCTGAGACGCTGGCGCTCCCTGTGGATACACGTGTAATAAATCATGGGTAACTTTTACGCACGGCAATAGGAGGAGGAAGCAACGGTCCAGCCTCCACACAAATCAGATACGTGGCATTTTTTAAACATAGTGTTCAATTATAGACACGTCTTCCTTTAATTGGCACACTGGGGATTTCAGACATTGGAAAACCACATCCATCATCGGGGCCAATAAACGCGCCGAGCGCCCAAAGCAAGAACGCGCAACCCCCCATGTGCGCGCCCACGCATAGAAGAATGCACACATTCACACTTGCGCACACTTTCTGTTTTGGATGTGTCGTCTTCTTTAGGTGTATTTGTGTTATTGAGTGCACTCACCGTGGAGACCATCCTCGCCACTTGACCAAGTACTCAACCCGCCCCTGCGAAGGAGGATAATCAGCATGACGTTACTTTACTCTCCGCTGCACCGTCATCTTAAAAAATATCTAGTATTAAAAAACACTTGATTCCTTGCAAATAGAAGACCATTTTTTAAAAAAACAGTCTCCTTTCCGTGTGCATGTGTGTAAAAATGTCCTTCAGCGTGCTCGTGACAAACCTTTCTGCTGCGCTTCTTCTCGATGCTCTCCACCGCAAAGACGTGCTCTCCCGCGGCGGGCAGCTCCATTTTCCGATACAAGAGCAGCCGCTCTTCTGCTTTCCCCCCCTCTTTGCTGTTGTTGTCGGACACCTTATCCTTGCTTTCAGTGCGTTTCTGCCTGCTGCTCCTCTGATGTGAAACACAAGCCTCCCTTCCTCCTCCTCCTCCTCTTTTCACTGCGCCTCTTCCCTCGCTTTGCCCTCACACAGTCTCGCTCTGCAGCCGAGCTGGAACTGCAGCCAGAAAACACTTCATGCAAATAGCCGTTGGTGTGACGTTACACGAGGGGGAGCTTATTGGGGGCGGGGGTTGTTCCCGTGCGGCTTTCAGGGGCTGTCGGAAAAGCTGTAATCACGACTTCACGGGCGCGTAAACAAGATGCAAATAGCGGACGCAGAGAGCGTTTTTGACACATTTGGTGAAGAAACGTAAATCGAGACAAGAACTGGTACTTTAAATCTATTGTGGGTTCATTTACTGTAGCCAGGAAATTAACACCGATTTGACATGCATGACATTAACTCGATTTCTTTCAAACAATAGCGTCACATGTTTATATGACGCTATTTTTGCTAGACGGGAGACTGACTGAGCTTGTACCCTTTCGGTCTTTTAATAGGAAGTTCTGATTTCATTAGGTCCTCCATGCCTGACTGTGCAGAGATGCACCGTGTGACATCACCTGCTGATTGTCCTGCAACAGAAAAGAGAGAGCGAGATCGTCACCAGATAATAATAACGTTCTTTCTACCGTAAGCATGTTCAACATGTGGGCCTGGGGGGGAGACTCAGTGCAGTCCACCCTGTAAATGCAGCGACGTCGGCTCCATCTTCGGCTTTCTTTTTATCCAAATAAAACCCGCTGTTATCACAGGTGGGGTCCTGCCAGTAAAAGCGCACAAGCGTAAAAATGCCTTGAAAGTTTTTGTTTTGTTTGTTCCTAAATAGTAAAATGCTTTATACTTTATTTGCTTTATAAGCTCCACATGTGAAGGTTTTGTGCTTCTGTAACACACCTGTAATAAGACACTCATTTTTTTTAATGTACAGGTTGTTCATCACCTATTTTGTGAATGGCTGGTTCATTCAAATGTGAACGTTTATTTCTTTACAGTGTGTGTGTGTGTGTGGGGGGGGAGGAAAATTTTACCCCCCTCTCCCGGGGGGCGCGCCCGCGTGC
>VUQK01011811.1:0-12009 GCA_015106715.1 Bujurquina vittata
GGGGGGGGGGAGGAGGGAGGGGGGGGGGGGGGGGGGGTGGGGGTTACAAAGATACTGTACTGAGGAGAAATAATGAGAAGATACAAACCATTCTGGATTCTTACATTCTGAAAATATATAAATAATAAAAATATATTAATCTAGTCACTCTGTAAAATACACAGTTCATACACATTCATACACAGTTCACTGGTGCACCAATCTTTAATATGGTATACAATGGAGGTGGGGGGGGGCAGTCACTCTCGTTGTACACTGCACATTAACAGAGTACCGTTTAAAGCAAGATTGTTGTCACCTGTAGCTGTGGGTCAGGAAAAACTTTGTCGTTGTTTGTCACAAACGCTGGCTGTTCTTCTGGGAGCCCAGCTGCTGGGTCAGCTGGTGCTGAGGTGGGCGCTGCTGGCAGAACATTTGTTTGGGGTTTGGTGGAGGAACTACCAGCCTTGTCTGCAGTTTTGTCAACTGGCACCCATTCTCCATAAGCACCCAATGCCTCGCCTTCCTGTAAGACATTAAACCAGTTTAAAACTCCACTTTAAGAATTAAAACATTTTTCTTTAACAATTTCTATACGATTGATAAGTGAAAAACTCTGTGGATTACAAAGTGAAGTTCAAAGACTGCACATTCAGATTATTGATTCCAACAGTTTACCTATGAAACCTAATTAAGCAATCATACACATAACCTATAAACACATAAACACTAATCACCAACACTGCTGCCTGCCAAGGCATCGAGCAATGAAAAGTCAAAAAGAAATAGCAACAAGAGACAAGAAATACACAATGATAGTTACAAAAGGAACACATTTGTTAAAAATATTTATAAAAAATATATGTGTGGTGTGGAGTTTGTAATACTAAATGTCGTGAGTGTGTTTAACTCTTTTGCAGCAAAGACAAGAGGAGAAAAATATGATGAGTGATGAAAACAAATACGGGGGCGACACCAGTAAAATTTTCAGAACGGCTCAGGAGAGCAACGTCACACAAATGTATATGTGTGTGTGTGTGTGTGTGTGTGTGTGTGTGTGTGTGTGTGTGTGTGTGTGTATATATATATATATATATACACACATACATACATATATATATTTCATTTAATTTATTTTTTTCATTTTAAAAGGTTTTTAATTTAATTTAATTTTAATTTTTGAAATTTTTTATAAAAAAAAAAATCATTCAAATTTGTCTGCATGCTTCAACACATTTCTCTGTACTGCAACACAATGAGATGGGAAGTATCAGTTGTAGTAGAGCCCCTTGTTATAAAATGATGCACTGTTGGTGAGAACAGTACCACAATCACAGAAACTTTCACAGGATCCAAGAAGAAATATTAGAGATCCATCAAACTGAAAGTAAAAAAGTAGCATCTCTAAAGACCAAGATGGTAATCAGTCCACCACGAGAAATTCCTGTCGGCATCGACCAAAATCACAACGTAAGATCCTAAAAGATGTGGAAAAATAACCAAAAGGCGTCACCTGCAGAAATTCCTGTGACTCTTTATTCACAGGTTCAGTACAAAAAATTAATGAAAATTGTGCTAAAAGAAAAACACAAGTATAGAAACCACTGCTTGCAGAAAATCACAACTTTTCTACAAAAATACACAACTTATGTTTGGGAGAAAACAGGCACTGCACACCAACACCTCATATTTACCATAAAGCATGTTAAAGGGGGAATCAGGGCTTTTCTCAGGCACTTGCAGCCTTGCAAACACTGAGGACACTCAATGTAGAAAGAAGGGTGTTGATGCAAATGTCCATCATTGAGAGGTAAGGAGAGCTTGTTTATGGAACTTTATGTTTATGGAACAATGTCAAAGGACCCAAAATGGTGGAAAAAAGAGAAAATTATGGGTTTGAAGTGTCCATGTCCACTGCAACCTAAACAAAGGAGGCTGTTTAATGAAGACATTCCAGTGAAGTTAAACAGAGCCCACAGCAAGTTATTATTGAGTGTTTCCAAAGCTTGTTAGTGTACCATTGGTTCCGCCTCAGACCTTTTCATACCTTCTTACGATGCTGTGAGCCTGAAGACACTGGGAACTCCTTGGCCATGCCTGCATCACTACGGACCACTGGACGGACTGTTGGGTTCTGATGGGACAAAAATTGTAAACAGTTATTTCTTTTTTCAAATAAGTCCCTTATTACATAACTTCTACTATAGTGATCAGAAAAACCCTGTGAAGAAGAGAACAGTTCACCCTGCCAGGAACAGGGCTACTGGGGCCCCCTCTTGGAGGGGAGAGCGCCAGATGGCCCGGCATTAACCTACGGGGCCCAGCTAGGCACAGCCCTTAGAAGCAATATGGGCCCACCCTCCTGTGGGCCCACCACCTGCAAGAGGCGCTGCAGGGGTCCAGTGCTATGTGAGTCGGGTAGCAGTCATAGGTGGAAGCTCTGGCAGTACAGTGACGAGCTACTTAACCTAGTTCACCTCCCTAGTGGGGAAAATGTGAACAGTATTCCACGGGAGGTTTGGGACACTGAGTCTGAATGAAATCATTGCCGACAAATGTGCAGCGCTGTGGCTACAACGTAGCCGATGCCTGTCGTGGCCACAATGAACACCTGAAGTGAAAGGCACCGCTAAGTTGAAGGAGGAGTCCTATTGGGCTGGGTTAGCTTGCAGGAGTCCAGTACCGACAGGCCAAGTGGAGGTTCTGCCAGTAGCTGTAGCAAAAACTGTATGTACAGGGGTTGTAGACCTGCACGAGGCTGGACTGGCTACAAAACCATCACCAGGAAGCTCGGTGAGAAGGTGGCAGCTGCTGGTGTGATCACTGAGAAGTGGAAGAAATATAAAATGACCATCAGTCATCTCGGTCTGGAGCTCCATGCAAGATGTTGATGATGAGAAAGGTGGAGGATCAGCCCAGAACTACCCAGGAGGAGCTTTTTAATTATCTGAATGATCTTAGCATGGAAAACAAAACCTAAAGGATTCAGAGAGTTACTGTAAAGAGGAGAGGACCACAGTCCCTCCAGAGATGGGTGCAAACCTGATGACCGTCTCCAAAAACGTTTTACTGCTGCGCTCGCCAAGAAGAGCTTCTCCACCAAGTACTGAGCCATGTTTCGCTCAGGGATCAAATACTTATCTCGCTCAAAGACGTGCCAATCAATATCTAACTCTTACTGTGTTTTTTCTAGATCTTTGATATTCTGTCTCTCTCCATTAAAATGAGACTACCATACAATTTAGAGACTGTTTCTTTGGAAGTGAGCAAACGTACAAATTCAGCAGGAGATCACATTATTATCTGGTACTAGAAGGAATTATTCTATTAATTATTGTATCAATTAGTCAAATAATAAATATAAATAAACAGGTCTTTCAAAATGAACTGCTTATTGGTTATCATTTTAGACATTTCACTGATACAAAATAAAATAATGCAAAAATAAATAATCACAAGTACAGTAAGAGCAAATAAAATTAGATATACATAAACTAAGACATAAAATATAAGCCTTTACCATCTTTGGTGTGTGTGTTAAAGTGTGCTGGTAAATGCATGAGTGTGTGTCTGTGAGCCTTTCAGAGAGTGTGTGATCACTGCAGTCAATGAAAGTAAGCATCAGAACTGCAATGAGTCCTAATCTTTTGCTGCAGAAAACAGATGTTAGATGTTAATAATTAATATTTTTAAATATTTCACAACTAATTTTTCAGGTCCAACAGTTGCTCAGTTTTACTAGCCTTTTATAAAATTTTAAATACTACAAAAGTTGAATTAATATAGTATTTTATTTATATTCTGCATTGATCTAAATCTGTAAAATAATGTTACTAAAGCCTTGAAATAATGCAATAGTGCACCCCATGCCCCCCTTTAGATTTGCTCCTGCTGGCTGCCGTGTCGCTGCCATATAAAGCAGGACGGCTGCCGACAGCCTTCAGCGAGCAGAGTTAAAAATTCATCTACATATTTAACTTCTGTATCTTTAATGCAGACAGGTGGCAGCGGATGGAAACAGCTACAAATCTGCTCTTCCTCCTGAGCCTCCTGCAGGCTGTCCTCTGTCTCCGACTCTCTTAATCACTTTTACAGCCAGGATTTCGAGGCTGAACCAATCTGGTGGCTGCAGGATCTTTATGATGCTTTTTGCGGATTATGTGGTTCTGTTGGCTTCATCAGGTGATGACATCCGGCCCGCTCTGAGGCAGTCTGCAGCCAAACAGAATCAGGAAGAGGAGTCTCGGGGTCTTGTTAATGAGTAAGGGGAGGGTGGAGCGGGACACCGACAGACAGACTGGGGCCACTTATGTGGTGATGTGGATGCTGTACTGGTCCATTGTGGTGAAGGGAGAGCAGAGCATGAAAGAGAAGCTGATCTACGTTCCGACCCTCACCTATGGCTACAAGCTACAAGTGCAACACTCTGCAGTGAGAATCCAATCATGTGAACTTAGCCTGATGAAAAAAATGTATTTCAGTGTACATAAAGAATTCCGAAACACTGAAATTAGAGGATTGTGCAACAAATGGCTGTAAATCTGTATATTCCTGCTGAATTCAGGTTAAGATAAAACTATGAAAATTGTTTGTCCAAATAATTCTGGGTCTAGCTGCTTTTATGGCACCTGTGTGTGCATATTACATTAATGCTGAAGCTGATTGCTTTTGGTTCTCGTAGCGCTGATCCTCCAAAGGGCTTCTGATCGTCCTCCTCATCAGAAACGTGAGGCACTGCCACCGGCAGCTCTTCTGTACTGTCCACAATCATCTTGCATTTCTGCAAACACACACAAAGTAAGTACTACTAGTAAGTAACAAATACTAAGCAATACAGTGCAGGCTGATGGTCTTCAAAGCTGTTATAAACATAGATTTGGTACCTGGGATTTTTTTTTTTTTAAATCAATTACTGATCATTTCAAAAAGGTTTAAGTTACTCTGCCTGCAGCAGACTCTGACCACCTATCAGCATGTTTGATGAGTGAGTCGTTTCACCATCTGAAAAGTCTCATTTTACCCACATTTTGCTCCCAGGCTCATTTTCTCCGTGTTTTCTTTGCACTCGTGAATGCAGTTCATCTTATTTTGTGAAACAGACAAAGAAAAAATCATATAATAGTTACAACATATTACAGCTTTGGCTCCTGAAGTTTCTCAAAATCACTACAAGTGGCACGGACACGTAAGTCTGATTTACTTTTATAACACATAAAAGACATGGAGATGAAATTAGCATAAGTGAGAAGAATATAAACACAATCTGCTGATATTTTATTGAGCTATGTTTGTCCAAAACAGCACAGCACTGCTCTTAAAGATGGCATTTATTTGCTTTTCTTATTTATAAATACTGCAGTGTTTACATGCTTCCCTTAGGCAGTACGATTAGAAAGCATTGCATAAATTTTTCATTGTTATGCAGATGATACTAAGCTCTATTTATCCATGAAGCCAGATGACGCACATCAATTAGTTAAACTTCAGGAAGGCCTTAGGCTGCTGGGGGGTTCCCATGACGCACTGTTTCTTTTTATTCACCTCTTTTTACACTGTTTATACTTCACTCTGCATTTAATCATTAGTTATTAATCTCTGTCTCTCTTCCACAGTGTGTCTTTTGTCCTCTCTCTCCCCTCAGCCCCCCACCCCCACCGCACAGCAGATGACTGCCCCTCCCTGAGCCTGGTTCTGCTGAAGGTTTCTTCCTGTTAAAAGGGAGTTTTTCCTTCCCACCGTCGCCAAGTGCTTGCTCATAGAGGTTCTTTTTGACTGTTGGGTTTTCTCTGCAGTATTATTGGGTATTTACCTACAATATAAAGCACCTTGAGGGGACTGTGGTGATTTGGTGCTGTATGAAGAAAACTTAACTAAATCAAAATGATGCGAAAATAAAGAAAAATACCAGCTTTTGTCTAAAAACATTTATCTGAAACACGAGACTTACGTCAGTAAATTCTTTAATGCTGAGGCTGTTGGCCTGCTTTGCTACTTTCCTTTTCACTTCCTCCAATGCTGCAGTGTTGGGTTGTGCAGGGGCAGGAGGTGGCTTGTGTGTAATGGAAGGTAGAGGAAGCAGCGACGACAAAGAGCCAATGTTAGACAAGGCTGCTGTCACCGTGGCTACAGGTGAGAGGAGACACAGAAGAAGGGAAGGACATAGGAAGCAGTGAACCACGAGCACAGCGGCCGATTCAGATTAGAGTCGAGCCTCTCACATGTAAAATATTCTGATGCCAATATTATTAATTCTGCTTATAGATCTGATTCTTTATGAATGTTGTGTGCAGTGAAGAACAGCAGGGCTGCACAGGAAAACAAAGTAACAGCACATCAGAACCACATCAACATGTGCCAGCATTTAAACAGCACAAAAAAGATGTCTGTTAAATGGTTTCAGCAGAAAATGACCATAAAGCTCAGTCCCACGGGAACGAGTCGTCTGTATGAATGGAGTGCTAATAAAAGAAGGCAGAGTCCTACCAGCAGTCATACTGGCCATTGCAGCATTCATAGCCATAGTTGGCAGAGCCAGGGGAAGCACTGTGGATCTCAGGCTGGCAGGGATGGGCATGCCAGCTTTGGCACACATGGCAGCAGCGTTGGCCTTGGCAATTTCCAACAACTGCTCCTTATCTGAGAAACAGGAAGAACAACATGTTTGTTAGCCCTGATCCATGTTTTACCACTAAATTCTTCCTTGAATATAAACCAGGTGCTGAGTTTGTCTCTGTCACATACAATCCCTTAATTACAATGGAAATCTCTTTGCTATACACAACAACAGCAGAACAGCAGGAACACAAAGAAGAGCACAATAATGGATGCAGACGAGTGACTTCATTGTGTCTGACCCAGTTCACTGATGCGCTGAGGGCTGCTACTCGAACTGCCATGTTTCCGGGAGGGCGATCTGTTCTTGCGGAGGATGAGCACAGGGGAATGACTCGGCTCACGTTTCCAGCGGTCTCTCTGGCTGTAAGCGACCCTCCGCCGACTTCGTGACACTGACCGTGAGGATGACCTCCTTGACCTGCGACCCCGTGACCTACAAAACAACACGCAGTCTTGTTTATTTGCAAAAAAAAACCTATTTCTAAACTACATATAAACACACTACTCAAAAAAATGAAAGGAACCCTTTTTTAATGATAGTTCAGCATTAGTCATTAAACCTCTGTGATATTGATGACCACCAACCTTCTGATTAGCAGATCTCACTGACTGGCAACTCTTTGATTTATGATGTGATATAGAAAATCCTGACGAGTTCACAAACCTTCAAGAACCACTATGTTCTGTGAAAGCGCAGATAAAAATGTACTGATAGCTAAATATTTGGTAGTGTTGTTTATTGATTAGGGGGCATTATGGTTATTTGTGCATCATACTGCTTAGTACCAATGCCTAGCTTAACTTAGCTTATCTAAGGTTAGGTCCGGTCACTGATTCCGTTTCATGGACAGAATGTCTGAATGTGATGAAGTGTGTATTGTGTGGCAATTAGAAAATGTCCAGCTATGTTTCTGCTGGTTTCATCACATCATTATCACCAAGACACAATGAGGCAAACTGCAAGTGTGAAGCTGTTGGGATACTAGCTGTCACCTCTAAATATGAAGCCATGGTACTGTGGAGCACTCATGTCTGGGTGAAGGAGCATTTTAATGTTTTAGTCAGTGTATTTGGTACTTTGCACCCCTGACCTACCTCGAGCGTGATCTCTTCCTAAGTGAAGGGCTCACGGATCTGGATTCCCTCTTGTAGCCTCTGCGCGGTGATTTTTTCTGCTTCTTTGATGACTTCTCCTCTTTTTTCCTCTGTGGAGACTTTGATCTTTTTCTTTTCTTTCCAGATGATTTCACGTTTGCAGGAATAGACTTTGGATATTCTGATGCCTTGCATTGAAGGTAGCGGGGCTCAGTGCTCAAGTAAGGTTTAGCAGATATGGACTGGCTCGGCATGGACTTGGATACGGCAGAAGCTGAAGTTTCTAGAACATCACATGACAAAGACATTAACTGAGCACAGCATCAAAAATAGAAGGATTGGTACAAAGCTACAAAGCATTTGTTTTGCTTCTAAAAGATTAAATCTAAACACAAAGATGTGAACTGATGGAGGTCTCTGGGTTGTCAGCTTACAGTGCAGACTCTTGGATTCTTAAATACTAGATTTCTGAGAGCCATAATCACCAAAATTACATTTAAAAAAGGCTCAAAAATACACTGTATGGACAAAAGTACCGGGCCTCCAACATCATGGAAAGTCTGCCATGAAGCTCCCAGAATGCAGTTTGTGCTGATGTAAATGTCAGAGCAGGTTTGGACCTCATTAAGTCAGCAGAGTGTTGGCAGCTTTTCCACAGCATTAGCATTAAAGGAGCCACTCTGTAACCTTACATCAGGGGCGTCCAAACTTGCGGCCCGCGGGCCATTTCTAGCCACGCCCCCTACTTCCGGTCCGCGAATTATGTAAAAAAATAACATACAATTTGGCCCTTTCAGTGACTTTTTTGACATTTTGCTTAACCCTCTAGATGGGAGGGGAAGGTGAAAAAAAGTCACTTAAAGGGCCAAATTGAATGTTATTTTTGACATAATTTGCGGACCGGCCGTAGGGGGCGTGGCTTGAAGCGGCCCATGGGCCGCAAGTTTGGACACCCCTGCCTTACATGATCTGCCAAACTGTGGCTGAGTTCCCAGGGTTCCTAAACACATCTGCAAATACCTCTAAGAGTTTATGACTTATTGGAACAGCAGCATTCAATTACAGCAGCACACTTTAACTCAGTGAGCTCTTTAGAATGACCCATGTTTACTAATGTCTGTAAAGGCCGACTGCACGGCTAGCAGAGTGACACACCTGTGGCAACAGGACTGAAAAACAGCTGAAGTCAAAGAGCTGCAGCCCAGTATTTCGGTCCAGGTACCACATTAGCATTTACTCAAACAAGTCTTACCTAGTTTTGCTGGTTCCTCTCCTGTTCTGCTTCCTGAAACACTCTGGTTAGGAATCTGCAGCTCTGTTACGCCGGAATCACTCAGCTCCCCTGCTTCTATGTTACATTCGATGGAGCTGAGGGTACCCTGAGGTTGCTGCAGCCATTTGGGAGGCCATTGGTGGGACTGAAAGGATTCATCTAGATCTTTCTTCTCTGAGGAGCTGATGTAACATCACAATGACAGATATATTCTTGAAGAACACTTCTATATACCATGTAAGCAGCCTGCTATTACTTTTTATACTACATACATATCAGCAGTATTATCATCAGTCATATACCCGAGTGTTTTAGTACATCTATGGATTCAGTGAGTGGATACTTTAGCCAGTTGCTTTTACTTGGAAAATTAGGACCATCAGCAGGCAGATGAAGGAAAATAAGTTTGTACAAAGGTGAGGAGAACGACCTCGACCTTACCTGGAGCGTGTCCTGTGGCCTCTTGTACTGGACGGGGAACGAGTCCGAGACCTTTGACGTCGGTGTCTACTCCGAGCGTCAGAGTTACTCAGTGAGCAGGAATGTGACGGTGAACCCTTTCTGCCATGTCTTTCCTTGTCTGCTATCCCTTTATTGGAACTGTCCTGTTAGAGAACAATAAAGAAAGAAGCCTTGTTTTTTTCTTTCATATGTGGCATTTTTATACAGAATTAGCTCAAGTTAAACAGACTGATACTTTCTGTTCTACTTGAGCACTCAAAGTGCTTTCTTACAACTATGGTAATGAGCTTTGGGTAGAGACCGAAAGAAGAGGATCATAAATGCAAACAGCAGAAATTAGTTTCCTTCAAATAGTTTGCATGCAGGGCTATACTGGGCCCAGTGTACCCTGCATCAGACACTGACCACACAAATGCAGCATGCACACGCCTCCCAGGATGATTAGTGCAACTAAACAGAGCAACTGTGACAGGATTCTGTAAGAAAAGACGCTATCAGGCTAAAGTAAGGCCCTCAGAAGCACAGCAGGGTATACATTTAATGTGTAAGCTAACTGACACAGTTACTGGTGAAAGCTACTAAAAAATCCAAGACATGTATTTGCTCCTATGAATATTAAAAGCAAACGGGTAAATGTGTGTGAGTAAGTCAATAAAGCTGATTTATGCATTGTGAACATAATCAAAGTGCTTTGCTGTCACCTGCTTTGGGATTATGTCCGGCAGCTCCTCTCGCTGTTTTAGTTTTGTGTGCTTTAACACAAATGCAGAGTCAGAGTCGGAGGAATTTTCTTCATCTTTCCTCCTTTTCTTCTTCTTCCGCTTTCCTGCTGAGTGCTGCTTACGGCATTTGGACTTACTCTCATGACCCCCACCTGGAAAACAGTTGAGCAGCTCTGTGTTAGTGCAGCAACAGATAATGTGTGTGACATAAAGAGGGCTGACAGCATACGGTGACAGCCAGGAAAGCTGTTTGGATGCAGCTCAGCCTCAGCTGAATGAACACGATGAAACTGTTTCAGAAAAATGGCCCAACTAATGTAACTTTGATGGAGCAGATGTTGCTGTGACTCAGATCTGTTTTTGGTCCTGCTTCTTTGGTTTTACTAAACTAAAAGATGAAAAATATGTTTCCACCATTTCAGTACAATGAGAGCATCTCTGCGGCAGAGGGACTGCCCATTGAGAAGATCGTTTTAAAAGTATGGAAAATTAGCAGCTGCTAAAATCCCAGGTGGTAAACACTGGGTGCTGAAAGAGCTGGTAGTACAATAAAGAGACTTACCTCGCTCAGTGTTTGCTTCGGCTGGTGTTCCTCTTCTATGAAGCAAAGAGAAAACCTGAGTTAGGCAAAGTGGGAATTAACAGGAAAATGTCAGGAAGCTATTGTGGTCCACCCAAAATCAATCCATTAATGATCACAGACCTTGTCCCAGATTACTCATGCAGGTGGACATAAAGCAGACCCAGTAAAGTAAAATGAGCCCCCGTATTATAACTTATTTTTACAGTCTGGAACCTTTTCCAGCCCCGAGTCCTCTTTGCTTGGGCCAAAACATCAGACTTCCAGTTTGACCTCCAAATGTCAGGATCAACTCTACAGGTGGGACTTTCCCTCTCTCTAAGAAATCAAACACATGACTGAATTTCACGCACCGTGACTGATGTTTAGCTTTTTGCTTCAGCTCTGCGCCAGAGTCTGAGCTGCTCTCCTTCTCTCGGTTCCTCTTCTTTCTCTTGCTTTTGTGTTTCTTGTGTTTCTTGTGTGAAGTGCTGCTTCTGAAGTCTTTGTCTCTCTTTGAAGAGACCTTTGGTGCTCCATCCGTTTCTCTGCAGTCGCCCCCTCTTTCAGCATCACTGAAGGACACAGAGAAAACAGGATTGGAAACAGGCCTGTTAACCGTCCAGTACCATAAAGGCTGTTTTTGGACCTCTTGTTGCACTGTCACAGTCAGAGGAGGTGTTGCCTGCTGCAACTTTGAGATGATCTTATGAATACAAACAGATTGTGACATTTAACAGAAAACCCTCGGCCCTCATTAACTGCTTTCAACCCTCACACGCTTCAATTCAGCCCACCGATGTCTCCGAGCACTGCAGGCACACTTCAATGGAAACAAATACAGCAGCGTTTCTGACATTTCTGCGCTTTTAGCTTCTGTTTAGTAAGTTGTGCAGCAGCCTCTCGCTGCAGGAGGCTGACATGTCTGCTCAGTGCAATTCCAAATTACGGCTGTCTGAGAACAATACAAAAAAACTACATACGCTTGGTCTTCATTCTGGTCTTCAATTTCTCGGATTTTATTTAATATAAAATCTTGGAAAATTTGCTCTATGTTGGCCGCCATGTTTTAATGTGCATCGCATTACTGTTCCGGGTGGGAACTGAAGCTCTGCATCTGTTCCGGGTGAAAGTACGTTCTTCCTTCAGCAGAGGTCGCAGTTTGACAGTGAAGCTTCAGTAATGGTTAGAACAGGGTGAAAAGAATACATCTTTATTTCTTTAATCTTGAAAAAAGGAACTTTGAGCATATTTTTTTTTTTTTTGGAATAAATTTTAGAATAAATGATGTAAAGATATGTGAC
>VUQK01011813.1:0-17221 GCA_015106715.1 Bujurquina vittata
GGCTGGTGACCTGTCCAGGATGTACCCTGCCTCTCGCCCTATGTCAACTGGGATAGGCTCCAGCCCCCCGCGACCCTGGAAAGGATAAGCGGAAGCGGATGGATGGATTAATCTTTGTATCAGTGCCAGGGAGTGCAGATTAATTAGGTGTAAGTGATTTTATTGCTAATACTAAAGATTTCACGGCAAACGCCTTTAGCAAGACTCATTTTTAAAGAATTCGGACAGCTGCTCACTCGTAATTTAATATCAAGAAGGCTGATGCAAACTAAACATTTCTTTTTCTTCTTCTGTTTGTCCCAAACAAACAGTATATTCTCTGTAATCACAGATCGTATGCTCGACAGTTGTGATCAGGGGCTTAAAGCAATGCTTGGAGCCAAAAGACATAAAAGCCAAATGGGAAGGTCATGCATCCTCTCCCTCTCTGCAGTACCTCAAACACACACCAAACACATATTTCCAAAGCATTTCAGAAACGTACTGTTGCTCATTGTCGGTAAAATGAAGATCCAACTTCAGCTGAAAATCCACCTCACTCAGGGCCTCCTCTACCTGCAAATGGGAGATACACAGCATCACAGCAACAACAGGACAGAATAATACAGAAGCTGCATCCAAACTGATTCAATTTTTCAAATGGGGTGGCTGTAGCTCAGGAGGTAGAGCAGGTCACCTAGTGTTCGGAAGGTCGGCGGTTTGATTCCTGGCTGCTCCGGGCCACATGCCAAAGTATCCTTAGGCAAGATACTGAACCCCCAGTTGCTCTCTGACGCAAGCGTGTGAATGTTAGATAATAAAAGCACTTAGCTTAGTTAAACATGGAAGTGCTTGTGTGAATGAAGACATGTATAAGCTCTTTGAGTGCTCAGTCAGAGTAGAAAAGCACTATATCCTAGTCCATTTACTATTTACCAAATAACTGTTACAGAGCTGTCTGATTTTTGAATATTCCACTGGTTAAGGTTATTGGTAGGCTATGAGCTATGAGCAAGCTTGATTAGCAATGTGCACTAATAAATGGTAGATAATACTAGAATTTCATTCACCAAACTATCAGACTTCAGCCTCCCGTGTCTGCTACCTGTCAGTGGAGGTGGCCACACTACAGTATCCACATGGATCATGTATTGTAAAAAAAATACACCCCACATACTGTAGTTGCTATGACAGGGAAAATGCACCATAGAAGCCAAAGCAGTTTTTAGCAGGTTGAAATTCACACAATCCAGAGGGTGGCATCATGGTGGCTATGTTTGTCTTCTATATACAGCACTTTAGTTAGCAAGAGGTTGTTGGGCTGGCTGGTGGGTGTATCACACAGCAGACTGGGGTTCATATCCAGATTTAGGCAACACAAGTAGGTAGCTTAAAGTCAGTATGATTAAATATTGATCATTTTGGAATTAAAAAATATGTCACCCTAACAAAAGTATAAACATATTCTAAAAATGTGACCTCCCCACCCCCCCCAAAAAAAAAAACTTCCAGCATTTGCTGCTATCTATTGGTCATTTATAAATGTCATTCCTAGATGACGGGGTTCATTTAACAAGTTCAAAAATCTCCTCGAGGTGACCGTGACAGCTGCAGCCTCAGCTTTCATCGTCACACGCGTCAAACCGTACAGCAGCCAGTCATGCTCCGTAGAGAAGGATCTGACTCATTTATTTACTGTCACTCATGTGTAGGGAGAATGTGAAATTCTGAATTCATGGAGAGGAGCAGCCATCACAAGTAACCAACGAGGACGTGATGGATTTGCTGCTATTTGGTCTACAAGCTAATGTGACCAACCTTGTTTGCAATTCTGATTTGGCCACTTAAGCCTTCTTTTTGATTAAGTATTTATATTCTCTGTATTCCCGCATTTCTGTCTTTCATGTGCTCTGAAAAAAAATCAATTACTCTCATGTTCAAAGTGCCATAGAATATAATGGCATAAATTTGAACAACAAAGTGAAAAAACAAACGATATAAGGAAACTACAAAGCCAACGCGGAAAATGGATGCAGCAGAGTCTTTTGAGGATAGGTGTGCAGTTCTGCCTCTGTAGAACTTACAGTAAATGTATAAATCTAATATTTATAGTCTGATTGATTAAGAAACGTCGGGTGTACACAGGGGAAATGAGAGGCTATTTTTGTCTGTGCTATCTGTAGCTGTGAACAGCAGATAACCTCCGGAAGGTTAATGAGCGGGGAGCCTTCGGGAGAGCTTACAGCTGAAATCTGATATGCCTTTAAGCTCCTCTGTCTCCACACCTCCACACCGACGCCTACATTTAATGGAACTTTCTAAAATTAGTTGTCATGTGAGACAGAAAATCCACATTCTGGCAGAAGCAGGAATCCTTCCATAGTAAACCAGGCGTGTATACCATATGTTAGGGAGCAGCTGAGCGACGGTGCAGGGTAATGTTAATGTGTGAGCTGTGGCTATCAAATGGATGATTAGCCTCAAACGAGGCCATCTTCACTCTCCCACGTCTCAGCCTCAAGCCGCTGTCACCACTGTCACCGCTGATCAATTTGAGCTCTGGTGGCTCCCAAAGGCAAAAACAGGCAGAGTGGATTCTCAGGGTCGCGCCCGCAGTGAAACGGAACATCCATACCTGTCAGCCAGGTTTACACACCTGATCATTTGCGCTAAATGTGGGCAGTCTGGGGCACAGGCAATTTACATAAGTCTTTTAGTTATGTAACATTAATTCCATTGAACACGTCTATGAATTCAGTAATCCTCACACTGGTAAGGAGAGCATTGTTTCGAAAAAGGCAATTAACCTTTTCCAGTGAACAGCCTTTGTTATGGACCAAACTCCTGCCAATCATGTCATTACCTTTAAAAACCAGTGATACTGTAACTTAGTTAAGAATAGAAATTTTGAAAGCTGTACCCAGAAACCCTTACAGAAAGTATTCAGACTCATTCCAAAAGGGAGTCAGTGCCCGTACAGTCTTCAAATGTGAAGCTTTATAATTAAACAATTATGTTTACAGCCTGGTAGAAGAATTAAAAATGGTTTGAGTCTCTGTGAATAATGCCACCTTCATAACAACTTTACAAAAGCTGTTTCATAACATATCCATCTGGTTACTGGTAAATCTTTAGTTCTGGGACTTTGTTATTTGAACTGCTGTGTGGCACAACTCAACCAAGAAGTTTGTGTTTCAGCATTGTGTACTATTTATTTTTGTCTGTTACTTGCCACTAATTAGTAGACATTCATAAAAATTGAGCAATTAGTTTTTTGACTAGATAACCTTTAACCCGTATTCCAGTATCCTGGCTACACTGAAAGAGAGGGTAAATCATTAGACTAGTAGATAGTTTAAAAGATTACTTGCTGTCTTCAAAGCAAGAGCCTCGTAGATTTAAAAAAAAGAAACTCCTCCAAAAATTGCAACGTAGTTGCTGCAAGATGGCAATTTACTGTAACTGCAAAATGCCATAGGTGCTTGGCAATCAGAATACAACCAGTTGGCAATAAGTTGAGTTGAGTCCCCTACTGCAAGGAGATGTGTCAGACAAGTGGCATTCATCGGTGCACACTTCCTGTACTCAGACTGACTGCAAAATTTTGGAAAGCTGCCTGAGAGTGACTGCAGTTAGTCTGAGTCGGAGTGCAATTTATTGGAGACAGGTTGCCTCCCACCAGGTGGCCTGTGCAATCACCTTGTGATCGAAAGACTATTGGCAACTAACTGCAAAACAAAATTCCTAGTCACAAGAAGGCCGCCATCCTATTTTCAATCTAGTGTGACTGAAGCTTTAGACATCTCAAAGCCCCTGTTGGATAGATCCTTACAGTACATGTGGACATTTTCAGAAAGTACATCTTTATACTTGAGTTCAAATAATAGAATCAGAACGGTTTTGACACCTCTGCTTTAAATCACCTGCAAAACATATAGCAACATAACACACAGAGCAAAAACTCTTCCAACATATTTTTTTCATAGTTTGATATTTTTTGTCTTTTACACCCTATTGTGTAAGATATGAGCTTTGATTTAGTGGAATAATGTGTCTGTTCTGAACAGGGAGTATTGTTTGTGTCAGATGACAAAAAACAGCAAGTGCAGAAGGGAATAGAGAATGATGAAACGCATTAATTGCGGGCCATTAATTTGCTGAAAAGCTACAAGCTGCTATGGAATAAAACTATTATGCAACTATTTTCACTCTAATTATATATCATCTCATTTTTTCACTTTCAACATTAAGTGACTGATAAAATGCAAGCAAACAAATGGAAGTCCATTTTCTCTCCTCTCTTTTTTTTCCCACTTCAACTGCAAATGTGTGTGTGCATGTACAGAAAATGTCACCAGCATGACTCACCCGTTCTCCGTCCAATAGCAGGTGGACTTTGAAGATCATACAGTCGTTCACTGCAATCTCCTCATTTCTGTAAAGGATCTGAAATATCCGGCTGAACACGGTGCCGTCGTAAACCCCCGCAGAGCTAAAGCTGCACTCTCCTAATGTGGGACACAATAGCACAGCATAATGGCTGTCACTCAAGTGCAACAATTAGCATGCACATTTGACAAGACACAGATCATTGACGCTATAAAAAAAAAAGTACTAAACATGAATGTTTAACCGATAACAGATGGAGAATTCCCAGAAATGCATCATTGTCATGACTACAAATAAAAAAAGGCTTTATGCCTCGCTTAATGTTTGCACAGCGGTGACAGCTCTGTGAGACTCTACGCAATTCTTGACCTTTGCACATACAGAGATTTAGAAGGGATCTGAATGTGGATATTTAGCTCCAGAAACAATTAATTAAAACCTGTAAACCTGTTTTCATATTTGAAAATTGGCATCACTAAAAGCTCATGTTTCCTCAAGTCAGCTTCTACTGTAGGCATCTGTTTGTCCAGCCATTATACCTGGTATACTGAGCCAGATACCAACATGCAAAAGGAAACCAAAGTAGAAGTATCAAGAACTGCAGTTTCTGATGTGGCCACTTGGTTCCAAAAGACTGGTTCAAAAAGCAAGTCAGTTCCCAAGATTAACTTTACAGCCTGTTACAAAAAAATAGTTTGAAGCTCTTTGAATAGTTTCCCCCTAAAGCCCTGCTCATGCAGGTCTAGGGGTTGGGTAGTCACCCCCTGGACCATGTCTTGCATGCAGACTATGGGCAACTGCGCTAATCTGCTAGTGACTAAAGCAGTCTTAATGAGATGCATAATGTTGGTGCAGCACCCTCTTTGCAATTAACAGGCAACCTCCGAATTATTCCTTAGTGAGGTTTCAAAAGGGTTGCCAACCACTCTCTAGGCTTCTGTGACTAAGGCTTAAGCTAAACAAGGCTAAGCAAACAGCTGTGGGCTATACCTTCCATATTTATTAAGCAGATCTGAGAAGTCTATCAATATTGGTTATACAAGCACAAGAACTGAAAGAACTGTTCACACTGAGTTCATCTCTGGTAGACTTTTAACTTTACAATGTTTTCTTTCTTTGTTTTTGGAATGCAGAGTCAGAAATACTTTTACATTTACATATTATGTAACTGAGATTTTCAAGCACAAGGCAAACGAATAAATCGGATTTTTATGTGCAGAAATTACCTCACTCATTTACCCCCCAAAATTCACATGATTAAAGAGGAAGCCCTTTGTTTCGACTGCCATTGTCTTCCACGTCGCAGTCCTTGTGTGTGCGACGTGGTGGCTGTTTACTTTGTGCTACTAGTGCGTTTTTCCTGGCAGCACTGCAGAGCTGCTGTCCAGCTGTGAGCCGTGAGAGGTCTTTGAAATCCCCTGCTGAGGTTGTGCTCTTTTCTGTCTCAGTCTTACTCTCCCTCGCTCCACAGGCCTCCTCCCGATAATGCTGTCGCTACTTGCAGCATCAAGCAGCCCCAGCCAGGATGACGGATGTGTGGAAGCACGAGTGTTGTCAAAGGCTTTGTGGATGTGTGACAGAGGCAGCGTAATCCCTCCGGGGATGTACTTTACGGGGCAGGAGTGGTTGCGTGGTGTTAGCATGGTCGCCTCACAGTCACATAAACGTGACTCTGATGATCTTGTTTTTGCTTTCTTTTTGCTTAACTTTCAAGCTCCTGTCTCAAGACGTGCAAGTAGATTAGAGAATCAAGACTGTGTGCCGACATTAGCATAAATTATTCTCTGTGTCTCTTTGACCTGTGAAGGACTCGTCATTTCCCTCAGGAGCTTCCATGCTCTTTCACAGGCACTGGATGGCTCCCTTTATGTGGCCAGAATCACTAAATCAACAAACTGCAGCTGCTGCAGTGGCTGCTTTCACATACTCACAGATACTGTCCTTTCAATGCCAGTTTGTTTTACAGGCTTGATTAAACGTTACATTAAGTGCCGAGGGACTTGAAATGATAAGACCTCTGCTTTGCTTTGACACTTGCAGCACTGGTGTGTGTGTGTGCATTTAAGGTGGAAAAACGGCGCAAAGCATCTGCACAATGTAATATAACAGACTGCACAAGCATTGTATGAACACTACTTTCAAAAGATAGGAGATTAGTTAAGATGGAAAGCTGATCATTTGTATAATGTTAGTGTTGCACTACACTGCAGCCGATATTGCAGGATAGATATTACTCTAAATTTATTACCAAAAAATGTGCAAAGGTGTGTGTTTTTACTCAGTGGTTAAAATAAACTGTCACTTTAAATCTACGGAAATTCATTAGTGTCTGGAAGTTAATTGATACCAAATTTAAATATAAATTTTAAAAAAATGAAGAAACAAAGATTTTGTTCCCATAAATTGGCCAATATCTCATGATTTTCCTAAAGACTTATTACCACAAATTAATACTGGTATTTTCTACTATAACATCACTTCCTGTTGCTATATATCAATATTCTTAATATTCTTAATATTGTAAATGTAACTATGGAAGTCAAAACGACACCATTCTGAACTGAATTAATCAATTACATTAACATAGCATCCACAGGGGACCCGAGCTTACCTGAGCTAAGGCTAGGTGAGAAGACAGGTTGCTAGTCCCTCCGTGGGCATTAGAATTACACCATTTAGCATGCGTGTCTTTGAACTGAAGGAGATATTAAAACTCACACAGGCAGTGGAAAACATGTAAACAGGAAGTCCTGAGGTGACCGGCATGCTGGGGCGATTTTTTTTTTTTTCTTAAACACTTTCTTTGTCTGACACAAAGTTAGCTAACATCATAACACTAACAGCATTTTCACAATGAATGACGCAAACAGAAACCACCAAGTTCTGACACTCAGGTGTACTCCAGCTCTCACTGCTCCTGTGCCGTTATCACATCCTGCACATTAAAACCTGCTGAAATGCCCTTCAGCTTTAACCACAGTGTTTCTGTGTTGGAAATAATCTGCTTACAGCCTCTGGTGCTCTACATCTGCTGTGCGCGTGTGCGCGTGTGTTTTCTGCCTATCAGTAAAGCACACAGAACTCCCCACGCAGAATTGCTCTTCATGATATTAATAAGAGAGAGTATCTTAGTCCGGGCAGTAGGAGATGCCGTAAACAGCAATCCAATTCTCCCAGTTACCAGTCTGACTTGAAAATCCCCATGTTATTGTGCATGAATCACAGTCATTAAATCCTTCAGTTGAGTGTGTGGCACGATCCTTAACACGCAATTCATTTTTTTCTGAAGGGCACAGACAATTGAAATGTCAAGCATACACTTTCAAAGAGAACACAGTAAGGGAATCGTATGATGAATGTAATTTTCCTGTCTGTGACCAGAGTGCCAGCTGGTATATTTATGTTTCTGATTCAGTCTATGAGATATGCAGGCTTAGTGTATGACCTTGTGGTAGCTGCAGGGGGGAGGGGGGGGTGCGCAGCCATTCAATGACAATATGGATATGATCTTCACAGTAATGTACTGTATGTAGCTGCAGTGTTTCTTACTGTACATATGTGCAAATGGCTGGTTAAACAGTGGACTGTAGTCAGCACATTAGATATCATCACAGAGCATTTACAGAGGCTCATGTGTACATTTCTAAAGAGGCTCCCATCAATACCTATTCAAATCTTTTTTTTAGCCTAGTGACTGTTTATCATTCTGATACACAGCTTTATTGCTTGGAAAACAAAAACTAAGCACACCTTTACTGCTAACACAGGAATAAAGAAAGTAAATAGCAGCCAAATGCTGCTAATCATATGCACTTGATTATTTGATTATCAAAAAAATTCACCAGTTCTATTAAAGTTGACGTTTTGGCAGTTTGCTGGTCTGTAGCATTCAGCTGTGTGTTAACGCAATGCCGCAATCATCTCAGGAGTGGATGAGCCAGCAAATTCACCCCAAGGTCAGACCATACAGTATTCAGAGAAACTGCAAAAAATCTCAGAGCTGAATCTCAGACTCCATAGACCTCAGTTACAGTGTCAAAATATAAAGTTAATGACAGTGCAATTAGAAAAAATACTGCTCGTATGGAAGGGTTGCCCACAGAAAGCTTGTTCTCGATAAAAAGAACATGGCAGCATGGTTTAGGTGTGCAAGGTTGCATTAAACACTGCATATCAGCAAAAACACCTGATTTGAGCTTGTTTTGTAGCCACAGGACCAAAAGACCTTGAGTCAGCTCCTCAGTATACCAAAGTGTTCTAGAGTCAAATGTGAGGCCATCTGTCTGACAGTTAAAGGTTGGCCCAAACTGGGTTATGCAACAGGACTCTGATCAGAACACAGCAGGCTGAAAAAGAAAAGTATCAATGTTGCAGTGGTCCAGTCAACCTGACTCAAATGCTGTGGCACTATTTTTATAGCTTTAACTTTTAAACTCAGGAGGACAACAGCTGTCCCTTTAGAAGTACTCACAGGACAGTTGCTAACTGATTTGTTGCTATATGCTGCTGGGCTTTTATCTGTGTGACTTACTGTACCGTAAGCAGCCTGCTGCCAAGAAACAAGGCTGATAAGAAATTGTTATGTGTCAAATAATGGAAACAATTAGTTATAGTAAAAATGACTCAATTATTTGATTTGATTCACTGGTATTGTAAGAATGTTGCTAATAACTGTACTCACATCCTAGACATGAGAGTTTTCTTTTTGTTTTCCAGAGGCGTGTAATTATTTAAGCAGCTTTTAGGTGAAAAGGCTGAATAATGAGCCTGCATCAGGTTCCTCTAAAAACAAGTTAAATTAATAAATAAATGTAGTGCGTTATGTTAGCTGGAGCACACATTTCTATATTTGCACATTGACTTGGAGTGATATAAAGTAACAAAACTGAAGCCTTGTCCAGCTGGACAATGATCTCCTTCTGTTTCCCTTTACAACATGGAAAACTGCACATGCAGGATTTAGCACGTCTAAAAATAGACTACCGAACCGTTCTATTCTCACCATTTCTATGCTATTAGAAATAATAAGAATAGATGCTAGTCCTTGTATGCTATTCTTACCATTTCTATTCAGGAATATACAGCATATTGGCTACTTAGGTCCATCAGTAACGAGGAAGCATGAAATTGTCCTTTACCAAAAGCTCAGTGAAGCCTGTTTTAGGTGAAAACACTTACAATGTACACATCGTCTTCACAATCACACACACGCACATGTTGGCGTGTTTGTTGGTGCCGTCCTCTATAGGTGTGAGAACATTTACACTAACAACAGCTACATGCCTGCTTTCAAAGCAATACATAGAAGACTAAAATGCCCTCAGAATCCAAAACATCCTTATGAGAACAGTAGGCTGCACTGTCACAAGTACAGCTGGTACACATGCACACGTGGACACATACACGCACACGCACACACACACACACACACACACACTGTGCTCCAGTCATGACGAGCTAAAAATAGCTGTTATTACTGAGAATCAGTATTGCCAGTGAAACAGCTTTCTGCAGCGCCACCGTTCCAGGTTTTAGTGCTTGGGTAGGTTCACAAGCATTCAGTCACAACCTATGAATACATCTATTGTGATATTTTATGAACCAACTAAAAGTAGCTGTATATAAAAATTAAGGCATGCATAGCTCACAGCCCTTCAGGTATAATGTTTTTTTAAAATAAATTCTAATATCCATGTGTTGTTGGTTATTTACATTATTTTTTAATTAAATGTGAAACCTTTGATGAAAAATAGAAGAAGAAAATGCAAAAAGCTGCATATTACTACAGTTTTCTTTGAGTTTTTCTGTGGAATTAGACATTCTAAGATTAGTTTTTCTATTATGCCCTACACTGCAGTTTTAAGCCTGCTCTGCCCTTTTCGGCCTTGAATCCCTCATTGTTACAGAGTAAACACTTTCCCCGGATAACCAGAACTCAAATACAATTTTACTTGTTCATTGTTATACTCTCTGATACAGAGCCTGAATAGCTGGCACAGTGGCAGGGCCACTTACTGTGTATTGCGACTTTTTTATTACTATTATTATTATTTCTGTCTTTTATCCACAGTCACAGTGAAAGATTAAGGTGCATTCAGAAGCAAATCTCAATAATCAGCTGTCGAATTTATGGTTGCTTTATTTTCTTTCATCTGTCATCTGGGGACTGCTCTATTTTAAGAAAACCTTAGTCATATCTCTAATTGATGTTCTTCTAAATCCAGATGGTGAAACGTTATATTAAACATTTTTTCACACAGTGCCAGTTTAAGGTCGTTTTTATTATACAGTAAAGATGATACAACAATAGAGAGAACCGCAGGTTCAGACAATCCACAGTGGTAGGGGGAAAGAGTTTGCATTTAACAGGAAGAGACCTCGGGCAAAATGAGGCTCAGGCAGGTTTAGCTGGTTGGGGTTGAAGGGCAAAAGATGAGAACAAAGGAGACCATAAAAGTTATTGGCATACAATAGTAGCATATAAATACACAGGGAGTGAAAAAGCATGAGTGAAAGTGGTCACTGCATCAGAGGAACCCCCCCCCCCCCGATCCAGCCCCAATAATAAACTTTAAAAAGGGAAATCTGAAGCCTAAAAAAAAGTAGCGAGGGTGTGTGTCTCTTGAACACAAACTAGCAGCTAGCTTCATAGAAGAAGGGCTTGCTCAGCCTCCCATACTACTTTTGGAAACTGAAAACCACAAGTAAACCTGCAGTCTGAGAGAAAAATGCTCTATCAGAATAATATGGTAATATTAAAAACACATCTAAAACCTGCAGGACACCGGCAATCACAGCCTGAAGTTGCACACCCCTACCCTATGAGCAAGCGCTTGGTGACAGTGGAAAGAAAAACTCTCTTTATACAGGAAGAAACCTCCGGTGGAACCAGGCTCAGGGAGGGGCAGCCATCCGCATCATGGGAAGCCCCTAGCAGCCTAGGCCTATTGAAGCGTAACAAACGGAGGAATCAGGGTCACCTGATCCAGCCCTAACAACAAGCTTTATCAAAATATAAGTTTTAAGCCGCAGCTTAAAAATAGAGAGGGTGTCTATCTCCCAAACCCAAACTGGGAGCTGGTTCCACAGAAGAGGAGTCTGAAAGCTGAAGGCTTTGCCTCCCATGCTACTTTTAAATACCCTTGGAACCACAAGTAAGCTGCAATCCGAAAGCGAAGCGCTCTGTTGGGGTGAAGTTATTATGAGGTCTTTAACATAAGATGAAGGCTGATTATTTAACACCTTGTATGTGAGGAGAAGGATTTTAAATTTGATTATAGATTTAACAGTGAGCCAAAGAAGAGAAGCCAGTACGAGAGAAATATGCTCTCTTTTTCTCTGCCTTCATTAATAGATAAAGCTGGTCATCATCTGCAATGAAAATATATGCTATGCCTTTTAATAATACTGCCTAATAGAAGCATGTACTGTATAATGTAAATATAATGGGTCCTAGGACTCCCCATTTACTTGAACAAATTTTAGTGTGTTAGTTATATATGATTCAAACCCCTGCAGCACAGTACCTTTTAATACCTAAGGCATGCTCTAATCTAATAAATTGTTATGGTCAACAATCTCGAACGCCGCACTGAGGTCTAGCAGGACAAGGACAGAGATGAGTCCATTGTCAGAGGTCATAAGAAGACCTTCACTAATGTTTCTATATTGTGGGGACTTCTGAAACCTGACTGAAACTGATGAATTCTGAAACTTTAGAGATAAAAGGAATGATTGGTGATTGGCCTATAATTACCTAAGACACCAGGGTCAAGTGATGGCTTTTAAGTAATGGTTTATTAACTGCCATCTCGAGGGCCTGTGGTACGTAGCACATTAATAGATATTGATTGATCAAATGTAAAATTCAAACATTAATTAATGGTAGGACTTCTTTGAGCAGTCTTGTAGAAATGGGGTCTAAAAGACATGTTGATGGTTTGGAGGAAGTAACTACTAAAGTTACCTCAAAAAGATCAATTGGAGAGAAAGAGTCTGAATAAATATCAGCAGTATTGAAAGTAGCTGTACATAATGTCTGTGAGATTCGTTCGTTATGAATATTTTTTTTCTTTAATGATTAAAATTTTATTTGTGAAGAAATTCATGAAGTCATTACTAAGGCTCAGGTTTACAGATATAAGGCTTTCTTTTTCAGAGGAGTCACAGTGGCTAGAGTCATACGCCGTGAGGATGAAACACTATTAATAAGAGAATAGACAGATGTCTGTGGGAGTAGAGTTTAAGTAGTTGTTCTGTGTTGGCACATGGCATTGAAGATAACAGTGAAGGAAAGCTTACAGCACCTGGTGTTCCTAGGTGGCCTCCAATCCAACAACCAGGCCCAACCCTGCTTTGCTTCCAAGATCAGAGATTGAGTGTGCTTAAAGTGGTATGGCCGTAAGACATTGGCAATAGTTGGAAAGGAAATATAGACCTCTCTTTCTAGTCAGTACTCCTGCTGCAGCATTTTCAGGTTTCAGAGATTTTAGGAAAAGCAATTACAATATTTAGGCTTAGAAGTAACAAATGAAGAAGCTTTTCAGCATTACTCTAAAACAGAATGTTTCTAATTTTCACAATATTGTACAGATGAAAGAAGACTAGTTTAGAGATTTGATTGTCTTCATATTGTCAAAATCAAATCTTGCTCTTGTATGCAACTTGCACCTGTTCAACAAGGAAATCTTAAAGGAGTTATAGAATTATGAGGCCAGAACGCATCTAAGTGACTCGATTTGAAATGTGTCAATTAGGTTTGAAACTTTGTGTCAAGCACCTAGAAGAAAAAGCTTTTTAAGGCACAGCTTAATCGTGTCCACCTGAAATGTCCCCTCTACTAAATATTCCAAAGTTAACTGGTAGTTGCATTATAATAAGGTGGAAGCAATTGGGAATGACAGCAATGAAAGTTGCTGTATAATGTACATACTGTGGGATGCTTCTTATTTTCTTCAGTCAATTATAAATAGAAAGTTGTCCTAGCTTTATGGAGAGCTTTTTTTAAAAAAACAAAGCAACCATCTCTGTTTCCAGGCTACATGAAGATCTTCTAAATTGCATTAAGGGTTATCTGCTTTAAGCCACACGTTTGTAAATTATGCCAGTGTCAAGAGAGTCCAACACTTCTGATTGGAGGCTTTCATTTTCAGAGTCACAGTATCCAGAGTTCATAAAGTGACAATGTAATACTGTTACCCAGCTAATAAACCTCTGTGCGAGTGGAGGTTAGGTAGCTGCTCTGCATATGGCACTGAAGAAGATAATAGTGAAGGAATTACATCCTTAAACTTACAAAACTTTCAGTAAGGCATCTACTGCAATTGAATATCTAGTGCTGTTTGATCATTTATTGTCAACTTATTTGTTTTTCTTTCTCGCCGAGAAAGTTATTTTATAACAAAACAAACAAAAGAAATATCCCTCTCTGAATGGTCAGGTACATGGAAAGACTTCCTTGGAAACAAGACATGAGGGGTGGCTCGAGACTTTTGCACAGAACTGTAGCTCAGTCAGTTTAATGACTTGAGCCTGTCCACCTTGAATAAACGACCTCATCGGTCATTTCGGCAGGCACGTTTTACCACCAAAATCTATTTTAGAATGAAATTAAGCGTCCACTAGAGGCTGCAGACGCAAATAACGTGTTCGGTTTTCCTGTGGATTTCCTCAGATTTATGAAAGGTCTATGCAGACTAAATGGCATTAGATGTAAAAGTTACAACAATAAATGAACCAATTTTTATAAAACCCATTACTTGAGTACTTTATCCAACATCCCTTATTCCTCCAAGCACTTCAGTGTTTTGCCCACGGATACTTGGGCATGCCCACTGGAACAGCCTGGGATTGAACCATCAACCTTGCAGTTAATAGATTACTGTTCTGCCTCCTGAGCTATGGCAACAGCTCACATGATCACATGGCATGTGAACCCACAAGCTGAACCGTTCATTTTGGAAAAGCTCATATACTGTAGGTCGTATTTCAGGGCCTGCAGAAATCACTGATATTGTCATTTGGATTGGAGGACATGTTTGATTCATGTGATTTTCATCTTCATTAGTGATGAGTATGAAAAAACCCATTCCCCTCTATACTCTAAATTAGGTGACTGCAGACATATCCAATATAGCACTGAACCGCAGCAGTATCTGTTAGCTTCTGTAGTTTAACATACTAGAAATAATCATGTGTGTCTGATATTGGAATTTGTGAAAACTGGTGTCCTTGCTGTATAACCTCTGGAAATTCTGCCAGTTTTTTTCCCCCAGACTATATAGTCATCTGGGCTCTGGCAACTGGCTGAAAAACAGAAAAAAAGAAAATCAATAGTGCTCCCCTTTTAATCAAGAGCGCTTGCAGCTTATGGCAGAATGCCACGAGAGAAAAGCAGCAATTGACTTTTGGTTTTTAAGCAGAAGGTGAAGCTTAGAACGCAGGAGAACTGTTATCCAGCACTCACTTAGTGAGTCAGAGATTCAAAAGAATCAGAGGAAACTAATGTTCTGCTGCTGACAGCAGTTAAACACACAGTTGCCATAGCCAGCAGCTTATGGACATTTTTATTCATTTGTTACATAATCCTCCCCTCCCCCTTATCTGACAAGTGATTAGTCAGTGAAGAGTTGTTTAACCAGGACAGATGGCTTTTTAATTGTACCTGACTGCCGGGAATGAGCCATGCAGTGGCTACCTTGTGAATTTGTTGTGCCTTCAAAAAGAAAACCACTGTACCACTCTTCACTTTAGAAATCCAGATTTTTGTCTTTGATTATTGCAAGAATCAAACAGATGATGTTGTCTTGCTACTAAAAACTTCAGATTTCTGGGTGTTTTTCTAGGGGGCATAAAAATTTCTTGCTTTATGATTTTGTTTGGGAAATAGTATTTTCCACCATTTGGATTGATTTTATTGCTTGTAACTTTCCTGCTATGCTTTACTATTCTCAGCATAATATCAGGGCCTGTTTTCAGGATAACCACTGTTCTGCTCAGCACCAGCAGATAGGCTATATGTGTGTAGCTAGTTGGTGAGAAGGATGGAGGATTTATCCTATAAACTCACTCAATATGTAGCTGAGATGTTGGTGGGGGCCAAAATACAGACATTTGAGTGTATTGGTTATAGGACCAGAAACTCAGTGATGAAGCTGATTCTGGTGGAGGATTCTTCCTGTTTAAAGGGGTTGTTTTTACTGTTGGGTTTTCGTATTCACACTACAATATAAAGCACCTTTAGGTGACTGTTTGTTGGGATGTGGCACTATATAAATAAAATAAAAGTGAACTGAATATTTCTTGCCTCTGTTTGCATGGGGATTTTGGTTTAGTTTGTTCACCGTTATGATACACATGCTATTAAAGGTATGATGGAGAAAAGAATCACAAAATTAACATGTAAAATCCCATCCATCCACCCCAGCCTCCTTCATACTCAAACATTGCTACTATGTACAGCAGAAACCTCTTTTTTTTCAGTTATAATTATTGGCAATTAGAGGATGATGAAAATAGAATTTAATTCTGGGTTATAATAAAAAAACCACTTGCCCAAGAAACTTA
This sequence comes from Bujurquina vittata, assembly GCA_015106715.1. Taxonomy (NCBI): domain Eukaryota; kingdom Metazoa; phylum Chordata; class Actinopteri; order Cichliformes; family Cichlidae; genus Bujurquina; species Bujurquina vittata. The sequence continues at coordinate 15,934 of VUQK01011813.1, forward strand.
TGGTGTTTTTGTGTTCTAAAGTTAAAAAGCTGGGACGTCAGTAACAAGCTTGGAAACGCCCATTTTTTAAGCAATCGTGATTTTTTTTCAGAAATTTAATTATTTTAAAACAATTTTTTATTTAGTATTATTGCTTCTACTAACCCTGACAGGTCTCCAAGTCACGTGTCGCCCGCCTGTTTATTATTGCAATAATGCTTTGTTTGCACCCTTTTGTTTCTTAGCGCGGTCACTTCCGAGCGCACGGTTCGCTTCAGCTTTTAGGGGGCCGGCTCTGACGTCAGCTCGCTCCGCCGGACGGACACCAGCAGCACTACGCTGACTGGGCGCTGCTGACTCTTAATATTCCTCTTGTGAAACTATCCACAGTCTGTGCGTACGGTCAGCGTTATGCGCAAAGACACAGCGCGACTCAGCGCTACTTTTCCCAAACTGCAAACCCCCTCCAGGAGAGAGAGAGAGAGAGGGAGAGAGAGAGAGAGAAAGAGACGGGGGAAGAGAGAGCGAGAGAGAGAGGGGGGGGAGACTGCAGAACATACAGGGTCTGGATGAATAACCATGGCAACAGCAGCAGCAGCGGGAGAAGCGGTGAAATAAACATTGCAACCCGCGCATCCGTCCGCAAACAGCTATTTACTTCAGGAACGGCTTGGACCCCCGAACCCTCTGCGGATATCACTCCACATCACTGCTAAGGTGAGGCTGTTTTATTCTGCACGTGACACCTTCCTCCTGCTTTTGTGGGATGGTTTGCGGAACACGAGAGGACGAGGAAGCTCAGTTCATACATTACAACAGAGAAAGCTGCTTCTGTAGTAGACTGCTGCTCGGCGCCAGGACTGCCAAGCTCACGGATTTGGTTGGAAACGTGGAGTCGAACGGGTTAAATTTATACTCCATATGCGCTTCCTTTGTATATGAGCCGAGGGTCTTTGTCTGACCTATTGCCTATATGTGATCAGGACTGAGCAAACATTTAAGCGCACTCCACGGTGATGAGCTGAAGAAGCAATTGGGAAAAATAGATTTGGCTTTCACAATAAAAGCATTGGGAAACGTATTCAATCAGTCCGAACTACAGTCTAATTTAATTTGGATTGCTGGTAACTGTGTTTGGTGCAGCTCTGTATCTTTATGCTCACACAGGATGTTGGTGAAAGCTGCCCTTCAGTAGCCTGAAATAACATAAAGAAAGCAAAGCCCTGAAACTTTTGCACAGTAGTGTACAAAATGTAAAAAATAAATAAATAAAAATATCCATATATATATATATATATATATATATATA
>VUQK01011817.1:0-11002 GCA_015106715.1 Bujurquina vittata
GCTTTATGCTCGCTCTTCTTCTGTAGCACCAGCTAGATGATGAAGTACCGTATCCCCAAGTTACGGACATCTGCACCAAAATGCTGTTCTGGATTGTTCCAGTTTGGAGCAAATTGGTTTGATGTTTGAAGGTGCGCAGATCTCTCTCTCAGATATCTTAAGCCTAAAGTAACAAGAGTGTTTGAAGGAGATATTTGCGTAAAACTGCACAAAAGTAAAAGTAAAACGTTGAAAGAAAAATAAATACTCAGGTACAGAGACTGGAAAAATTCTACTTCAGTACAATAACAAAATATTTGTACTTTGTTATGTCTCACCTCTGCACAGCAGTATTTATAGCAAGCATTAGTTAGCACGAGCCAACAGAAGGTACTTGATACTTGTCATAGCAAAGCCTGAATGGGTTTGTTTCCATATACTGTAATATACACTGAATGTTTTATGGTTAGAATGAGATATTATCTCTTCAGCGCCAAATCAAACACCACAACATTAAGAACTAATCAGAAAAGGCCATCATCACTGCAGCTGAAATCTTCATAAATCACTATGTAAAAATAAAATTACATATTGCACATGAGAAGATTTTAGGCTGTGCTCTCCTTGTCCTCTCATTATCTCGCAGACTCTCCTCCTCCCACTCGCAGCCATCAGACCACTCATCTTGATCCAGCTGCATACAGCAGCACATGAGAGGGGTCAAAGGCCAGTGCCATCATGAAACACTATCACTCCTCTTCATCCATTAAGAATAATAAAGTGGTAATGATCATATCGTTGCTCCTGACATCACCTCGCACAACTGATATACGACCCAGTTCTAACTTCCATCCATTTTCTTCCGCTTAGCCTTTTTAGGAATCTTTCCCAGCTGTCATAAGGCAAGAGGTGAGTACACCTGAACAAGCTAACGCAGCCACAGGTCACCTAAGGCCGGGAGGAAGCCAGAGAATCCAGAGATCATGCACATAGGAACAGGGAGAACCCACAGGGTCCACACAGGGGGAACCCCGCCGGCTGACGGATTTGAAACCAGGACCTTCTTGTTGTGAGGCGAAAGCACTCACCACTGCACCACCATGCTGCCCCCGCAGCCAATCTATTTATTTTCAAATTACCAAATTTAGAAACTACATTAACCTGATGCAGAGACCCAGCGTACCTCCCTAACAGATCAATCAGATATTTTCCTGTGTTCAGCGGCACTTCAGTTACACAGTTCAAACAATAAAAAGTATAATTTGAGTTCTTATTTGTCCCTGTAGGTTCATATTGATCACAACACAAACAAAACAACAAAAAACAGAGCTGGAGTCTATTTCATCAGAGGTTACAGCAGCATAATGAAGGATCACATTTCAGTTTTTGTTGCTGTCGCAGATTTGACGTATTCTTCCAAAGTTAGCAGCTGAAACGATCCCCGGTAGAAAAGCATCTGCTAGCCTGCAGTATGACGTCACCTTCACCTGGCTCGCTGTTAAGCCCCGCCTACAGTGAAAGTGTGCAATGCAGAGAACACAGAAGCAGCGCTGAAATGGCATTTTTTGAAAGCCCCATCTCTGCTCCTGAGCATTGCCTCTCAGCTGGTAACGGACTTCTACCTGGCTAGCTAGCATTACCCAGCATGCTGTTCAGTCGAGCTACACAGGGCTTCCTGCATACGTGCAGCTCTGCACAGGAAGGCCCGTCAATAACAAAACAAAAAGGAAATCTATTTCTTAGTGTTTGCGCATAGGGCTGCAACTAAATATTATTTTGGTAGCTGACTAATATGTCAATTATTTTATCGATTATTTCGATCTTACCTCGCCTGTTCAAGCCTGCCGACCTGTGAGTTTGCAACTAATCCTTGGTATTTTTAACATTAATGTGAGTGTGATAATAAGTAATGATCAATAAACAATGCATATTAAAGTGAGTAAAGTTTTTATTTTTAAAAGAAAATGTAATGTGTTAATAAATGAAATTGGCCTTTGTCCAAAAGTTCAAATAAGGCTTCAAATTAAAAAGATTTTTCCATCCAAAACAGATGATTCGGTTCATGCAAAGGTTTAATATTCAGAATGAAAGCTGATATTAATGTGAGGACAAAAATAGGAGTCAGTGCAGCTGCTCCTGCTGTCCTTCACTTGTTAGCTAACATACCTGATGTGGGGGCGCTTAGCAAACATCATCCATGAGAGCTTGTTTCTAACCGGTACACTAACACAGACATTAGCTAACAGGGATCAGCGACACACTAGCGTTCCCATCCAGAGCTGCCGTCACAGCTTCAGGGTGCCGGCGTTTGAAACGCTCAGCATTGCAGCGATGCTGCCGTGGAAGGAAAGCTCATTCAAACGCTCCCACACCTCTGACAGTCTGTCCGCATTTTCTCCACCCTCCTCTCTGCTCCACCGCCATTATGTTCTTCTTCGTTAGTTTTGTGGTTATTGGCAGACAATGGAGGCAATACTGCCCCCCATTTCTTCCTGTATTGTACTGCAATTACAAAATCACACGATAAGCGGAACAAAATAGATGGATGGGTTTTAAAATACGTTGTTTAAATTTTAACGCCTTGACGTTGACATTCCATGCCGACTAATTTTTGTATTCAACGTCATCAATTAGGTCGACAAATCATTGCAGCCCTACTCACAGACGTGAAACTGGGACCTTTCCACATCAGTGAGCACAAATTTGTAAGTATTTCAATATGAAGTTTATTCATATATGTCAGAAATGCGGACTTCATCCTGAGAAGGGCAAGAAGCAAAGCTTTAAGAAATGAGAAAGTCAAACTGTGATCTTTTTATAAACCCAATACAGCAGATTTAACCACGCAACATATTTTAACTAACGACAAATAGAAAAATGACACAAGATGTACGAACATCTGTGAGGTGTATGCAAGTAAATCACTCCACCGCCAACTCAACAAATGCAACCATATATTAAAATGGAAAAGATTAATTTTGTGCACGTGGACAGGAAGCGCTACATAGAGACTGATGTAAACGATGTTGGGAAATTCATGTCCAGAAACACAAATGTGGTTATTTCACAAAATGCCGTGAGAGCGGGCTGGCACAGGAGGACAGAGGTGGGAGAGCGACGGAGACGGTGGAGAGTTTAATTCCCACTTCCGGCATGAAGAGAAAGTCATGAAGGCTTCACCAGAAGGAGAGCACTGAATCCCATTTAACCTCGTTTACATACATGAACGATTTTTGCCCGATCAGCAGGTAAGATGGTGTTAAAGCTGGACATTTCCTGCTTCTTTGCTGCCTTTTTAAATCTAATTTATAACTGGAGCTACTTTAATGTACAAACAGGGGTTAATGGGAACAGCAGGCTAATAAGATCCATTAGCTAACTTACTGGCAGAGGGTCAGCTCAGGCCTGTGGGGTAGCCGAGCTTGTAACCCTTGTATGTTTCACAGTGCCGTGATGTTTTCCCTTTAAAAAGAATGAGCTGTGTGTGATTAATAGTTTCCACAGTTAGTATGACGGGTGAGCAGTTAACAGGGGTCTCCTGTCCATCAGCCATTATCACCTTATCGCGGCGGCGTCACCTCCAGCTGCAGCCTGCAGGCCACCAGCTGAGGATCACTGGATGTCAAACAATGGGCCCACTGAATGGTTATGATGCACATACATAATAACATGCATGAGAACATTTACAGTCATGCCTAATATGAATTAGGAGATTTAAAAGTGACACCGCAACGCGCAGGAACACTCATGTCTGTTTATGCAGCAAACGCCCGAAAACAAGAAGAAGCCTCCGTGTTTGTATTTCAAATATCTCTATGACCCGTGGTTACTCTGCTTCTTTATAATATGACACTCTCCTTTTAAGTTAAAGTCCCCAGGTAATGAGAAATAATAGGCCTGCAGTATACGGCCGGAAGCTTCAGAGAAACAAAGAGGCGGTGACTGCTTCTGCTGTGTAATTGGTTAAATACTTTAAGACACTTAAAGAAGAAACGCCAGTTTCTTTGAACACATGCTAAAAAAATATCGTCTCCTTGGTTTCTGTGCACAGCCTTAACATGACGTGTCACAAAAAAGCACATATTGTGAGTGTTTTTCATTTGAAAAGCTGCTCAGAACATCACACGGCTTAAACGCAGACCGTGGACACACAGTGGAGGAAGCAGGGGAACGCAGACGAAGGCACACCACTGAGATGTACTGTAATAACTAAGGAGACTGTTTACCCTTAATTGATATGGCCTTTCTTACCATGAAAAGAACAATTATTTCCTGCACTGCACGCTTCTTATGTGCACAGTAAGCTATCAACACAAAGTGCCCTGAATGAAATGAACACAACTCGCCATCAGACTATTCCAGAGAAGAAAAGAAGCTGGCAGAGCCTTTTTCATCTTTTCCTCTTTCTTTCACTCCCTCTTGCTATAAAAGCAGCAGAAAAGGCTCAGAGATGATAAAAATATGGCAGAGTAATGCCAATTTAATATATCAATGGTATTTATAGGGCATTTAAGTTAATGACACATGGAGAGCAACAGCATAAAACAAAGAGTCCTTGTTAAAGTGGATGCATACCACTTTGATGGCGTGCTGCATAATTTTGTTGGAAGGCGTCCTTCTGAAAGTCGTCGGTGCCGCCTGGCACCACGGAGAACAGTTTTGTTGATCACACAGATCCGCTCTGTCTCATCCGGTCCACAGTCAGACTGCGTGAAGTCAGGACGGTGGAAACACGCCGCGATACGAGCCGGCCCCACTCTGGCTCTGCACGGCTCTACCGTCCCCGGTCTGCAGGTTGTGTGCTGGTTCAAGTTCAGTTCTCCTACACCTGAGTCAGTTTAGGGAAACACTCTGCACATACAGCAGAAAGGGGAGACGATGGGACACTTTAGATGATGCATTTATTGCTCATTACTCTGTTGAAAAGGCCGATCTCTGGCAGCGTGCAGCCGCTGGCTGTGAGCACAGCTGCAGCTGCTCTGCCTGGCTGTGAGGAGCCGTGGAGGGTTACTGCTCCGACTTTGGCTGCTTTTATCTTTGCTTCTGCAGATGAAGCCATCTGTACTATCTGTACCTGCAGTGCTTCATCACACTGTAGATGTGAAGGACTTCGGGAATAATGTGGCTTTAATAAACGCATTGCACGTATTTAATAGTTACACCCATTAACTGATGTGTCACAATAAGCACGGCTACAGCTGTAGCTGCGCTCTCAACAACGGCTATGTCATCACGTGACCACAGTCACAATCAGCATTATAGTCTGTGTCAATCTCGCTGGTTCACCCAGCTCATTATCCAGTTCAGCACGCAGAGCGAGAGGCCGGGTGCACCATGCACACTCACATACTCACCTACAGCCATCTCAGAATCACCAATTAACCTAACGTTCATGTCGCTGCACAAGGGAAACCACTGGACCACAGTGCCGCTACAGCTGACTGGACCACTCACGACTGCGCCCCGTGATTCCCCCAGACACACTGCAGCATGTCTCAGTGAAGGTCTCATAAGGTCCTGGTCTATCCTGTCCCAGAGTTTCTAATAATGAGCTCAGTGAGCCAAAAGCTCAGCATGCTCCAAATACAGACTTTAGCAATTTTTATACTCTCGGATATGGATGATGTCACACATCCTTATATGGTCACACAGAAGCCCGTCCGCCTCCTGTTCAAATCTTCTGTGTGTGACAGGCAGCCAATCAGAAGACAGTTGTCTTAAAAGGGGAGGGGCTAAACCCAGAGGAGGCGCACCGAGGCCCAGAATCAGATAAAGAAGGATTATTCCGAACATGCAAGGCTGTTTGGGTCAAAGGATAAAAACCCGGAGCTGGACTCGAGCAGCTCACAGACAGCATTACTGAGAGTGTGCTGCAGCATCTCGTTCACTCTGCTTCGGTCCAATGGACGCTGCCAGTACCTTTTTCAGAGACTCCGTTTTCTTTTCTTCTGATTATTGTCCTGCTGCTGACATGGTGTTAACATGGTGACAGAATGTGAAGCAAACTGAGACGTGTGAAACTAAACAAGCTGGACGGTGATGAACGCGTGATTAGTGTCCTCTGAACATTAAAATGTTTACAGCAGGACACTAGAATTAATTAAAACCCTGACTCAGCATTTATGGCAGTGTAATAAAGCCGCTTTGTCTGAGCGTTGGGTCGAGGATCCAGAGTGTAACGCCATTAATTCCTGCTCTTCTATCAGAGGCTGGATTTAAGGATATCACACATGTGAGATGTTCTCCTCGGAGCAAGGGCTGCATGATTCAGGGGCTCTCCACTTTTAAACACTGTTTATTTTGTGGTGAAATAGAATAGGCAGTGCTGAAGAACATAAAAGCAATCAGTCTGCGTGATTTAACAAGAACCTGCGCCCATTAAATGAACTCCAGCGCCATTGGGAGAAAAACGATGCACAGCACATCAGCACTTTCCTCGCCGTCCGCGACACAAACCTGAGACAGGTTTCAGCTCGGGAGCCGAGGATGAGGAACGCCGAACAACATCACCGATGGAAAAACAATTAAATGAAATTGATAGAAAGATGAGGACAATTGCAGGGCGGGGGAAGCAGCGCGCGCGCGCGTGTGTGTGTGTGTGTGTGTGTTGCTGGCTAACTGTCTGTCTATCCCTGTTTGCATACCTCCTGGAGGCACAAATGTCAGCTTTGAGCAGTTTGTGGACTCCCCACTAAGCTCTTGGCCCGCTTCGATCCAGACTGGTTCTATCTTCTGGACTCTTGGCATGCCACGCAGGAGCTGCGGCCATCAATGTGTCATTCAAATGCCACGGCTTCACAGTCGCCACTTACTTCTTTGCTCATGGATATCAGGGTTACTATTTTGTGCTTGCACTTCTCTGCGGTGCTAACAGCATTCCCACTTTTCCATTCGCTGCATGGGAAGCGTCATTCTCTCGTCTGCAGCGTCACCTGAATGAAAGCCGAATCTGTTTCTTCACATTAGTACAGGAAATGCACGGCACCCTGAATATTTCACCCTGAAATAACCAAAGAATTCCGAGAAGGAGGCCACTGCCGATATCGTCCCTTATCCGATCCAGTTCCTCGTATCCCCCCTAGATTTATGTCTTAAAGGATTTTCTGACTGCCTGTGTGATATTAATGCTGACTCTGGATCAGGTCTCTGCAATCAGTCTGCAAACAATCACATCAAAATGGACGACAACTCCTACGTCTGATTTGATGACAAACACTCACAAAGCTTCAATTAACAATTATTTTCATCATTAATTCAACTCGTCGCTCTTTTCTGAATTAATTCTATAAGACACAAAAATAAACAGGAAGCCTGAGGTGGACGTTCTGAAAACAAAAACCAGATTTTTAATTCTTGTGGGGAAAATATTCTTGGATGGATTCTTACTCGGCTGGCCGCCACTCTTAAACCTTTTTCTCTTTGCTCGTGTTGTTCAAAGCCGCCAAATTTGCGGCCGCGCCGTCGTCATAGCGGGCCGAGCGTGAAGGGTTTAAAGGGAGCGAGGACTCGCAGGGTTACGTGCCGTGTGAGAAAACTGATCTGACTCGTGTTTCTGTTTCATCTCAGCGCTAAATGAACAAAAGGCAGACAGAGTGGAGGCCACTAAATTATGAAGTGAGGAGTTTGTTTGTGAGAAACAGGAAGTGCGCCGTCCTCACAGAAGGAGCAGGATTCCTTCTCACGGGCTCATTTTTATCAGGTGCAGTGAAGTTTACTGCAGTAATACGCTGACGTAAATTGTAAAACAGCAGCAAAATACTTCAGAAATGCAGAACCAACAAATGTTTATGTTGCGCAAATGAGTCATGTGCCATATGATGATTTAGTCATTAAAGTGTGAACACGATGCTGCGTGAGAAAGATACTTCCATGAGTCGATCACAGAGACGCATGAGTCAAATATCTCCTGTCGGTGGGAATTAAACATGCAGCCACTGGGATTTCTGCAGATTCCCCACTTTATTCCCACAAACTGTCGCCCACAGCATCTGTAATCGCTTCTGTAAGTCGGGCTGTGTGGAAATATCACTGTGTTCATACTAAAACTGACCATTTCTGAAGTTCTACATTTTCTCCAAAAGCAGGTTTGAGGCCCCTCAGTGAGCTGATAAACAGCAGCCAGTGTAAGCAAAGGAACCTTGGAGCTGGGGAGTTTGGGTTTAAAGGCAGTGCAGGGCAGCCCGGAGACCTCCGGGGGGGGGGTGTCAGGATCTGAACAGAACGGCTGTCAGAGAGGTGAGCCAGCGATGCTACGGTAACAGACTACTGCTGTTAGCATCACGAGTCACACTGACAGCTGACCGCATATCACGCTTTGCTCGCGGGAGCATCTGTGTGCAGCTCGAGCATGTGTTTGTATATCTGTGGCATTTACACGGTGTACGGCTACCATCGCAGCCATGAGCAGGTACGTCTCCGCTCAGGTGAACAGCAGAGTCAGACGCGTTTGAGGGTTTTTTGTAATTTCTTACAGAAATAATTCAGAGCCTCAATTTAAGTTTGTTCTCTTAGCATTTGTGTTTTATAGCTACATTAATACAGTGTGTATGGTGCAGGGAAATCTTCTAAAGAATCAAACTAAATGTCTACATCAGGCCACAGGTAGCTGCTGGACACAAGTGAAACTGAGAAGATCGGGAAAATTACAGCTTCTGAATTCATAAAGAAAGCACAGAAGTACACGTCGATGCATTACAGCCTCAGACAGAGAATGTGCGTGCTTAATACCAGAGATGTCAAAGGGCATCTGCAGCTGCTGCAGGCAGGGTAAAGAGGACAAATTCACTTCCAAATTGTAAGAACTCAAACTCCCTTTTTGCAGCGGCTTGGTGTTTGTCACCCCTTTTCATCGAGGCATTAAGTATTGAAGACAACTGCCAACAAAAAGTGATGATGCCAAAAAAAAAAAGAGAAGCAAAAATAAAGACACAGCTAAAAAAGTGCTGCTTCTGTAAAACGCAGGTATTGTTTAAAGATAAAGAAAAAAAGCAGGAAGAAGTAGTGCGAGTGTGGAGCCGATGGCAAAGAGAGGAGTGACAATGCTGCTGCTAAACAGCTTTGGCAGGAGATGACAGGGAGCGAGTGAAAGAAATAAACAGTGAACACACTTTGTTTCTGCTTCTTAAAAATATCCTGTCCCGTTTTAAATCCTGACACTCTGCGACGGGGCTGTGCGTGGATAAGAGGGGTAGCTTTTCCGCCCAGCTCTGAGGCGACTCTCTGTTTCCTCCCCACAGCTATTACTACATTTACAATGTGAAGCCCGGGGCCCCTGTGGACTCGCTTTCTATGTAGTGCCAGCTCGCACTAAAGAAGAAGCCCACATGGAATAACTAATCCCTTTCAAACGGGTCGCGGCCGGCGCGGACATGACTTTGCAGTGTGTGAGCAGCGCATCGATGGGAGCAATAAGAGGAGGAGGAGGAGGATGAAGTCATATGCTCAAAGTTTGGTTTCAAAACACTCGGCCCTCTCTCAGCGCGTCTCCCTTTGATCCCCACTGCCAACCATAATAATCAGCTTCTCCTCCGAGTATTTATCAGATAGAACGCAGACAAGATTACATCGAGAGCAAATATGTGTCCCTATTATCCTGCCAAGGAAGGACTCAGAAGACTGACGGCAGCAGAGGTGACAGAGTGAGAGTCAGAGAGGAGGAGCGGGGGAAAGGTTGTTGTTGAGCTGAGACGAGCAGCAAAACGACAACTCATTATCCCAAAATCGAAAACATCCCGAGCACGCACAAACCGGCGCAGAAAGCCTGCACTCACACTGGCTTCACATTTGTACACCACTTCTGTTTGCGTGCTCCGTCTCCGTCATCTCGCTTTACTTATTTATGGGACTTTACAAGTTCCTTGGCGGAGATGCAGAGCGCTGCAGTTTATGTCTAATTTAGTAAATATCCTTTCGCCAGTCAGGCCTGTCAGCCATTGTTTTTTTTCGCTTCCCTCTGTTCTCCCCCTCGTCTTCCCTCGCCTCCCCATCTCCGGTCTCCGGGTGACAGACAGAAATCAAGTGTGCGTGTATTCCCTCTGATTCGCGCCCTTTTGTTGTTTGTGGGCGTCACTGTGAAAGTTTAACTTCTGAACTGTGGGCCAGGTAACTAGTGCATGGTGCCAGGCTAGCTGTGTGAAGAGGTGTCAAGCCCTCATTGTCATTTAATGCAGAAGGGGGATAATAGCCTGCCAAACAGGCAGGCAGGCAGGCAGGCAGGCGGCGGCGGCTGCAGTCTCCTTTGCAGTACCCTTCGTTAGCGATCACAGCGAGAGAACCGGAGAGGCAGAAAAGTACGAACAAGAGCCAGAAAGATGAAATATATTTTGAATGTTTTATGGAAAAACAATCTGACACAAAGTAATATTCATCTCCTATGAATCCAATATTCTTTTAGGAACGATATTAGATGGTATCTATTATATCTTCCATTGTGTTCCCATCTGCCCTTTTCAGGATCTAAATTATGTGCATTAGTACGTAAATGGGCTAATGCCTGTCTGTATTTAGCTGGCTACATGCCGTGAATATATTCTCTGCTTCAAGAAGTAATTGGTAATTACAGTGGTCATTTAGGCAATCACTGTCTCCCTGAGATTCATGTCATTCTTAAAAATAACTAGCTCTTAACCTTTGACAGAATTCTACAGAAACTGTTCATCATCGCCCCCGCTTTGATTAATTTCCACACACACACACAGACAATGGGCACAAATATGCTCAGAAACAAAGACGGACACACACCTACAGTATGCACCACACACACACACACACACACACACCAGGCCATCTTCATCTGAAGAGAAAAAGAGAAAGCAGAATATCCCACCTCCGACACCATTAGTTCCATTTCATAAACACTAAGACTACACATACACACAGGTCATTTAACTGCTCTGCTCACATCCTCCCTGCATCCACCCACCCATCCATCCATCCAACCATCCTCCCTGCATTCATCCATCCATCCATCCTTTACTCATAGCATAAAAATGAGAGATGTAAATGTAACAAGGATAAATAAGTC